>VMDO01005410.1:0-90163 GCA_007922755.1 Pedetes capensis | reverse complement strand
GTGTTATAATGAGTAGGTTGTAGTTATAATAAAGAGGAAAGAAAGCAGAAAAAAGGCCAATATGGGTCCACAACAACCAGATATATAGAGAAAATGAGAATAAGGATGATTATAGGCAAGCAGATGGAAATCAAAACAGGAACTAGATAACAGTCTTGATCCAAATTTTAGGGCGATGCTTTGTACTACCTGAAGTCATATATTTGTTCCAAAACACTTATTCCAGCTCTCTACCTGTGAAACACCACTCTTTCTAGGTATCTCTAAGAACCCACAGCTTGACTCCCTACTGAAATAATTGTGTGGAATTCTGACAAGAAGAGTTAGTCCACCCAAAGATCGACTCCGCAGTTTTACTACTATATTTTTTGTGAATAGTACACAAGATGTCCCTGAGTTCATCCATTTGTGATGCTACAACAAAATACTATAGACTGGATAATTTATAAACAGTAGCAATTTATTTCTAACAGTTCTGGAGGCTTAGAATTTCAAAATCAAGTCAGCAGCAAGTTTGATGTCCAGTAAAGGGCCTGGTCATTCCTTTCAAGATGGTACCTTGTTGCTGTTTCCTCCAGATGAGACAAATACTGTATCTTCACATGGCAGAAGGAATAAAAGGGCAAAAAAAGGGCCTTGGCTTGTTTCTCCAGTAAGGTTATTAACTCAGTTGTGAAGGTGGAAATCTCATGACTTACTCACTTTCCCAAAGTCCCCACCTGTTAATATCAATACAACAAGAATTGAATTTGAACATGAATCTTGGAGCAGACAAACATTCAAACCATTGCAGGTCCTTCCAATATGATTGAAGAACAATTTTTCTCTGATGAATCTTCCAATGTATGAAAGAATCCAGTTGAAGATCACCAAGAGGTTATTTAGTTGTACAGCAAGCAGTTAACTTCTTGATGACAGCCTGGGTACAGTGCATAAGTTCCTTGCAATAATTTACCATAGCTGTATATAATATGGCTGAATCTAGTATTGGAAGTGAAATCTCTAAGTGTATGAGCTTCTTAGTTACCAGTTCACTGGGGATAACCAATGTATCCTAGAGGGAGGGCTTTATGGCTGTAAGGTCTATGTTAGGGTAGCTTTGGACAAGGGAGTAAAAGTTTATGAAAGTTTTGCTAATTTTAATTAAAATATTTTTTACAATAATTTCTGAAGATCATGCATGGTAAGGGCAGTGTAATTTTTGAGTAAAAGACAATGCCTTATGGTTTTCTTCCACAATGGTTTCCATAAAGTATGTGCTTCAGTCACTTGGTCCAAAAGTTGTGGTGCCCCAGGATGGAAACAAACTCAAGCAATTGTCTTATTTTTTGACAAGGGAATACTTCTAGCCATCCTAAAAAAAAATTACTAAAACACATTTAAATCTCAGGGAAGCTGGAAGATGCATAAAATCGATGTGTTCAAAGGGCTCTTGAGGCTTTGGGTTTTGGCTATGCCACTTTGACAAAGTTTAAAGGATTGTGTTCTTGGCAGGTGTCACATAATGCCAAGATAGCCTTAACTATCTTTTTAAAGTCTCCTCACAAATGTTGATCTCAGTCATCAACTTGTATGTATCATCCCGACTCATTTCATGGAGAAATTTAGCTAAAATGGATTACAAATAATCTGGTACTACCAAGTAGTCCTTTAGGATGCATCAGAGATCATCTGTGTAAAGGATATAGCCAGTTTTTCCATTCTTCCTTCTCAAAGTCAGGGAATAGTCATTGATATTTTATGATAGAATCTTTGAATCCTTTGAGGGTTTAGTTAAGATCAGAATCTTGATTGAAGCTCTTGGTTTCAATGGTCTGCTACGGCATTTTCTTTAGCTCCCATATTATCTTTCTTTTCATGGGCCTCAACCTTTACAAGAATGACCTCTCTAGGAAATAGAGGTATAGCTAAAGTTCCTTAACTTTCCCCTTTTTGATTAGGGGTTCCAGCAGAGGCAAAAAAAACCCCACTGTTTCCAAAGTATCCTAAAGTCATACAGTACCCCAAAAGCATCCCTGCTACCTGCGTAATAATTGTTTGGTCTTCATTGATGGCTACTCAATAGCTCTACTAAATGCACTAAATTCTGTCCGCAGGCTTGATTTTGCCTCAGGTAAGAGGGCTGTGGCCTAAAAGACATTGGTAATAGCATATCTGGCTTGATAATCCCCACTTTTGGCTTTGAGGGATGATCCTCCAGCCAATAACCTTAGGTCAATGGGAATCACAAATAAATTTGAATGACATATCGGATGTTTCCCAGCTTAGGTAAGAATTATGAGGCTCCCCTTCTTCTGGCAGAGGCAGGAGAGAGGTAGGATTTAGGATGTTGCAGTAGTGAATAGTAATGTAAATCACCAGGCAAATTTAGATATTTTAAATCTTTAAGACCTAGGAAAAAATATTACCTTGTTAACCCTGAGGGAATGACTGTCTAGGTATATTGCTGTACTCCACAGGCAAAGGCAAAAAGATACTGAATGTCCTGGTCTAGAGATACACTGAAAAAGACAAAGCAAAGACACATTACAATGAAGACTATGGCTCCTGACATAATGTGTGTCATCACTGGTACTTAGGTTGGCTATTGCTGCAAAGATAGAGATAACATGGTGGTGGTGGTCTTGATCTCCTGAGCAAATCAATATTCATCCATTTGGTATCTTTACTGGTGAGTTGTAAATGTTATAGAACTTACCCCAGAGCATGAGAAGACCTCTGGAGAAAGAGCTTGGCATTATAGGTTTGAGTCCTTCTTTTGCTTCTGGCCTCAAGGGTATTGGGAAAATATATGTAAGTTTGGTAGGATCTATCTGAATTTTCATAGGTTCTGGTCCAATTATTTTGTTTGTTTGTTTCAGCAGAATTTTTAGCCAATAGAATGTCAAGTATGGTGTCAAGATCTTTATTAGGGTATAGATCAAACATAATAGACAAGGCAAGAGTATATCTAGATCAGAAGCCACTTAGTCGAATAACAGTCCCTCTGGAGTACAAATCACATTACAGTTCATTTACAAAGTAAGTCTCTACCTGTTAAATCTTCATGGGTAGAATCACAGATCAGGCAGTTAAGTGCCCAAGTGTTAGTTAAAAGAAAGGAGAGATAAAGAAAAGCTGTGGGTTTTTTGAAATGTCTACCGCTTGTGCAAGATGTTTACTCTGAGGCAGAGGCTGAACAAAGGTGGCAGGGTTTAATGTAGAAAGAATAGCACCATATCTACCAGGAATTGATGAGGTTGACCACCTAGTTTTATAGTTAATTTGCCATGAGTATTTAAGTGGGTCCTTTTTCCTTCCTTGGAAAACACTCACTGATCTGAGTTGAAAGGTTTTTTTCTGTCTCTTTTCTTTGAAGATGAGACAATCCTATTTCCAATGTCTCTTCTGTTTACGGTATCTCTAAGAGTCCTTATCAGTAAGTAGGAAATATACCACCCACCTGTTTGATCTGAAGGGCATAAGTTTATTTTATGTCCTTTCAAGATTTTCTTCCAGGATAGTTCAAGAAAACAAGGTATTTTCCATTCTAATTTCTGTGTTTAAACTAAATCTCCAATGTCAGGTTTAAATCCAATGACAAAAGAAAATGAAATGGCTACTGTTTCATCAAGTTCTTTTAAATTATGAATATTGGCAGAAGTTATTTACTTGTCTATCTTGGAAATCTCTTACATTTGCATCTTTTTTTCTGTTCCCATGAGTAAATTATGATCTAATCAATTTTATTGGAGAGACTTTGACCTACTTTTCTTACTTTGTTTTTGTTTTTTGTTTTGTTTTGTTTTGTTTTTTGACTCTTGAATTTATTGTTGAAAGAGGCATTCTGTAGGTTCATTTCTAGGTTATTATAATCAACTTTTGCCACCTAGAATATGGCATCTGAGGTCTGAATGTCAGGGATACAAGTTGATCTATAGATCAGGTAACCCTGGGTTGTATGCATGCAAAATAGTTCTGTTCCTATACAATAATTGCTGGTCCTACCTTTGTCTGGAGAAATCTTTAATTCAGCTCAGTCCCAAGGTATAAATTCTAGTCACCTGCAAACTTTGCTCATGGGAAGGGTGAAACTTTAGAAGCAATTAACATTTGCAGATTTTAGGAGAGTCTTTTCTAAGATAGGGAGTGTGGACAAGAAGATGAGAAGGGAGGAGCTGAGGGAGGTGAGGAAGGAAAGAGAACAGAAGGACAGAGAAAGGACAGGGAGTTGGATAAAAGGAAACAAGTGGAAGACACCATGAAAGAGTATTTACTAGGGCAATGAGATGTGTTTCTTGTCACTTAGCTTAGTCATAGTGCTCATAAACTTTAGCCAATGACTCGGTGAAGCAATTTTCAAATCAGAATTTTGTTTGGAGGCCTTTGCACACAGATTGAAAATTGCTGACCAAGGGGCCTGGGAAATCTTACTTCCTTCCTTTTCTAAGGTGCCTGTCAAATGAACAATTTTGTTCCAGAGTGGCCACTGAAAGCCTGTATCATCCTTGGTGAAGTTAGGTCATTCTGCGATGAGCACAAGAATCAAAATGATGAGTGTACATATCAGAAACAGATTTCTTCTTCAAGGAGACAGGATTTCGACTTAGACAACCCTATGAGACCTGACAGCCTGCAGCCATAGCACTGTGGCATCCAGTCCCATCTTGGAAGCTAAGCAGGTTCAGGCCTGGTTAGTACTTGGATGGGAGACTACCTGGGCACACCAAATAAGGCAGACTTGGGAGAAGGACCTGGCAACCCACTCCCAAAATGCAATCAGCCATTGAAAACACTATAAATAGCAGAGAAGCACTAACAACACTGTTTCATCTGTTGTACATAGGGTCGCTATGAGTCAAACACTGACTCACCAGCACCTAAAAACAAATAACATGAGACCTGACAATGCTCGACGTGATGGTTGTGCACTTCACGGTTCAGGTCCCCAATAAGATGGCTGTCCTCCCCAGATACCTGGCAATCTCCAACCCCAGTAGACAAAAAAGTAAAAAAAAAAAAATGAAAAGCCAGAAAAATACTCTCTCTGGATCACAGTCAAGTACATAGGGTGAACAAATGAGGTAGAAAGAGAAGTTCATCCAGTCTTATTAGTCTCTCACATTGTTTGTCCAAGGAGACATCAGTACCGAGAGCCATAAATTCATTGGTCTGTGAGGACAGATGGCTCCAGCAATGAGCTTATAGGTTCTACACCTGCATTCTACCCTATGATTCTCCTTCTGATGACAAACAACACTTTTAGATAGCACCACACAAACTAGAAACATAAAAAAGAGCAAAGAAGGACAGACAGGAATGGCCTGATCCCACCAATGGTCCCAAATAAGTGGGAAACAACAACAAAGCCCACATGGCAAACTGAGAATAAACCCTAGGAGCAATGCAAAGGGAACAAAGTTCAGACTCAGTGCTGACTTAACTTCCTCCCTTCAGAGGAACTTCCTCCCATTCAGAGGAACTCAGCAAGAGGATAGAAGTGTAAGGTGGTAGGGAGAAGTTCTTTGATTTGGTAAAGATTACTCAAGAGAACCAAGCCAGACACGCCAGCAACAAGGGCAAGGGGCCTCATGTATACCATACCTAGTTAAAGACCATTGTCTGCTGGCCCAGGGTGGCAGTGGCAGTTTCGCCTGACAGTTTTGCCTTCCCGGAACTACCTTTATGGCCATTCTTCCCTTGGCTAAAGGACAGCACATTTTTGCAGCCCAGCAGTTTTCTCAGTCCATTTCCTGCCTGTGGAATCCCAGCAGCTCAACAGTCTTCCTTAGCTTCATCCTGTCTCTGTCCCTGCAGTCCAAGCCAGCAGTATTCCCTCTGAAATGGCTCATTGGCTCCATAAGTCAACATACCTATCTCGGCAGCAAATGGTTGACCAGCCACACATTTGGCCCTGTTTCCAGGGCACACCATCTGGATAAGCTGAACATCTTCTAAATCATCACGAGTTGGTTTCTTTTTGCTAAGTGGTTCCTTCTCCACTTCATTCCTCTATCATTTTACCATAGCAGCAAAAAGAAACCAGGACATGCCTTCAACACTTTGTTTAGACATCTATTCACAGAAATCACCAACATCATTGCTTCCAAGTTCTACTTTCCAAAAGACAGAACACAATTCGGCCAAATTGACTATCTATGAATCTCCTTTCCTCCTGTTTCTAAGAACACACTCCTCATTTCCAGCTGAGTCTCAACCACAAGCACCTTCAACAGTTGCGTTCTACCAGCAGTCTCCTGAAGGCAGTCGAGGTTTTTTCTACTGAGCACCTCAAAACTCTTTTAATCCCCAGTCCTTACCCAAGTTCAGACACTTGCACATTTTTAGGTTTACACCAGAACCCCACATCCTCCTCCCAAAATCTAGATTAGTTTGCTAGAGCTTTTGTCACAAACTACTACAGAGTAGGTAATTTACACAACAAAAATGTACATCATCACAGTTCTGAAGGGTACAAGTCCATGGTCAGTGTGTCCACAGAGTGCCTTCCTTCTGAGGAGTGTGAGGGAGCATCTGCTCCATGCCTCTCTGGAGTTTGTTAATCTTTGATGGCCTGTGGTTTGGAGAAACATGCTAATCTCTTCCTTCACCACCACATGGTGTTTTCAGTGTGTGCATCCATGTCCAAATTTGCCCTTTGTATAAGAACATCAGTCATAGTGGAATTGGAACCCTCCCTACTCCAGGGAGACCTCATCTTAATCAATGAAATGTGCAATTACCCTACCTCCAAGTGAGGTCACATTCTGAGGTGCTGGTAGCTAGCACTTCCACATATTGATCTGGAGGAACACATTTAGCCTACAACAAACTCTTTCCATATAGGTCTTGCTTTTTAAAAATATATTCTTCTTTCCTTGAAAATAAATAATTTTGGCTGAGCACAGTGGCACACACCTGTAATCCCAACGACTCAGGAGGCAGAAACAGAAACATGGCAAGTTCAAGACCAGAGGCAGTCAGCATAATTTAGCGAGACCCTGTCTCAAAAAAAAGTGAAAAAAAATAGGCTGAGGGTGCAGCTCAGTGGTACAACACTTGCACAGCATGCAAGCGCAAGGCCCTGGATTCAACCCCCAATACCGCAAAAAAGAAAGAAAGAAAGAAAGAAGAAACAAAGAAAGAAAGAAAGAAAGAAAGAAAGAAAGAAAGAAAGAGAAAAGAAAAACAAAAAAGAAAATAATTTCTTAGACCCTTGATAGAATCGTATTGTAGAAAAGAAAGAAAGTTTATTTTAATAAATATTGTTTTTCTAATTGAAGCTTAGCATTAGATTAGTATGAAAGTAAAAATCCAGATATGAAAATCTCTGAGACAGGATGAAAATGTATCTCTGTGATTCCAAAGAAGTGCTAGAAAGCAGTGTAGCTAGCTAGAATGGTTACATGTATAGTTTTTTAAGTTATAGCTACAAATGGTTATATTTGAACGCAGCAATGGTCAGAATAGAAGTGGATAGGTATCTGGACAATCTGGACATTCATCCCTTTCAGAAGAACTCAGCAAGAGGATAGAAGTGCAAGGTGGTAGGGAGAAGGTCTTTGATTTGGTAAAGATTACTCAAGAGAACCAAGCCAGACACAAATCTCATTTTAAATCCACTGTGCTTTCTACCATGCAATAGTTTTTTGTCTTTGCTGATTCAAAATAGAGTTTACCTAAATTAGAACTCCATCAGCAGATAGAGGGGAAAACCTGTGAATCAGACGTTTGTCTTCTCACCTTCTCACCCTGGTAATCTTTAAAAAGTAAAGTTATCTACCAAAAGAAAGGACAGTATTGTATTATACAGAACTCTGAACAGGGGTCCTGCTATCATCTAGATGACTCTTACATCTCAATAGATTTTTCCTCATTCACAAAGGCTGCCATTCCTAATTTAAAGTGAAAGATAAGCTCAGTGGGGATGTGAATTAAAATAATCTCAGGACCTTTATCTCCTTTCAAAGAGAATGTATAGTTTATTTTACACAGGCATCTACAGTTATATTTACATTTCAAAGTGCTTTACATCCTTGTAAAGTTCAGCAGGAATTCATTCTATTTGATGAATGAAATATTGAAACACAGAAAAAAGAAATTCAACGTGTCAGACTTCATAATGGTCTACTCAGGACTAGTAACAGATACAGCCAGCTGTAGGATGCCAACTGATGGAAAATTAGTTGAAGACCAATTCATTTGAAAGTCAGCTGGGTTGGTTTCAGGACAATGCCATGAGAGTGATTCCACACAATAGGATAGACAAAGACATACACAAGCTTCCACACGACTCCATACACAATTCTCTTAAGTTTTTGGTTGCCTCTTGGTTTGTACCTTCCTATGAAGAAATAAAATTGTTTGTTGTCAAACAAAGCAAATACCACAAAGCAATTGTTGCCTAATTTTTTCAAAAGCTATAGCTGCCTCCTTAAGGAAGCTGGTTTCTTCTGTAATCAAGGCAAGGTGGTCAACTGGCCTCCATACACAGACATTTCATTTCACCCCACTTGGAAAGTCACTTAAATCAAGAAAGAGAGTTTTATTTCTTGAAGATTCTACATAAACCTAAGAGTGAAAAGAGTTAAGCATATGTATTGCCCAACCTGCAGATGCACAGATAATCTAGAGAATCAGATAACAATATCCAATGTAGGCAGCTGCAACAATAAGAGAAAGAGTGAGAGGAGAATAATAGATGGCATTTATTGAGGGCTTAGCTCATGCCAGGCACTGACCCAAAGGCTTTTCATGCAGTGACCCATGCGATCCCCACAATAGTCCTAAGAGGAAGCATTATTATTAGCAGATGGGGACTCTGGAGTGAGGGGTAACTTATAAAGCAAGGGCAAAGCAAAGTCAGGAGTCAGATCCAGGTACCTTCCCTAAACCCATAGTCTAAAAGCAGCCTTGTGTGCAAATACAGTGTTGGGGGTGTCTGGGGAAAAGGAAAGTTTTGTTTGCTGAAGATACACATAGATTATTATGTGGGCATTAAGAATTATATTTATGAAGATTCCAGAGAAACACAGGAATGTGTTTAGGCTAAGTGAAGAAAAAAGAAGACAAAATGCTATGAGCATCTTATGTATCTGTAGAGAAATGGAGATAAAGGTGGTAATAAACCACTAAACAAGAGTGGATCATGTTTTAAAATTGTAGTGGGAAATTCTATTTTAATCATAAAACTATGAAGGGGATGTCCTGCTGTCTTGGACAAGAACTGAAAACTATTCCAGATGTTTGATGCTAAGCCTCATGAAAAGACTCAAGGAAGAAAAATTGATATTATTAGAATGCAGGCTAAGCAATTAAATTAAAATTTTTTTTAGTAGAAATTTCTATGAAGAATTATGTCCACATTTCTAAAAGGCTGAATGTTTGGAAACAACATTTCTAGAAAGCAATCTGACCCCTAGAATAAGAAATGTGTGTGAAATACAATTATGCCTCAATGTTAAAGCTATGACTACAGTTAAGTCGTGATTTAAAAGTAGCTGGAAATCTGAACTAAACAAATTCTCAGTTGCAATTTAGTACATATTGTTTGCTTAGTGCATATTATAAATCTTGCCTACAATATACTTAACAATAAGAATGCAATTATTTTAATGAAAAAGAAGTTTGAAGAGTGAAGAAAAAACAGCCAATGTGCCTCTTGTGGAAATGTGGAAATGTAAATACAGAAATAGTTGTTTAACTCATTTTTCTCACTTATCCATGTCTATATTGCACTTGTTAATCCAAACACTATTAAATAACATCACTGACCTCCTTGCTTATAAATTCAAATATTCATACTGAAAATGTTGCCCAAAATTGCGTCTGGAATATTTGTGAATATTGTAAAATCCAATTTAAAACTACTTAAGAAAGGCAATAAAATTTTTATTTATCATAATGTTGTTGTTGTTAGGCGCCGTCCACTCAGTGTCTGACTCATAGCAATCCTATGTACAATAGGCAAAACAGTATTGTTAGTGCTTCTCTGCTATTCATAGGGTTTTCAATGGCATTTATCATAATAATGGAAGAAAAATAAGGAAAATTAGTTGGCCTATAGTGGCAATTTCCTACTGAAATCAAAGGCAAAACAATCAAGAAAACAAAAAGCACAGAAATGGCAAATCACAAGACTTGTTTGAGTAAAATTTTTTGGCAGAAACCTGTGAACAGGCAGAAATTTGCATCAGGTCAGCCAAGGCACCCATAAGGGGATCCTAAGAACTCAAATTTGCAATTCACAGGAATTGTGTGGAGGGCTCTGGGCTCACACAGTTCATGAAACTGAAGATCTGATCTGAACAGTTAGGATCCACAGCAGCCCCACTGAGATCCTATCCATATTGCTCACTAGCCTAAGATTTTTAAGCTGAGAAACTAGAGCCTGATATAAACGCATTATAAATGAATTATCACCCCAGAATTAAAGCAGGGTCACCCTTGTCCTGACTGCCATCTCAAGGAAAAAAGTGACTTTTCCTACATGGGCCATGTTGATTCTTGTGTCAGAGGATATAACCCTGAGATCAACATAGAAATATGAGGAGTGACGTCCAAGCCAAGGTGGGGCTTGTTGTTGTTAGGTGCCATCGAGTTGGTATCCGACTCATAGTGACCCTACGCACAACAGGCGAAACACTATTGTCAGTGTTTCTCTGCTATTCATAGGGTTTTCAATGGCAGACTGATTTCTGAGGAGTGGTTTGCCGGGTCTGTCTCCCAAAAGGTGGGGCTAGAGAGAGCGATACATCTGCAGCATTTTGTGCATCATAGCCAGGCCAATGAAGGACAAGAAATAAATCCATCAACCAACCAACAAAAAGAAACTGGAAATTGGTGGTTAATGCAGCTTCTCATGGCAATCCTGAAAGAGGCAAGGACCAAGACAGCCCTGCTTAGGATCACTGAGAAGGGCCTTCCTCCTGCTTTGCCTGGGCAAAGATGCAAGAGAGAAGCTGGGAATAAACACCACATCACTTTCTCTCTTCCCGAGGCGCTCCACTGGCCCAGCATTACTTTTCATTTCACCTTTTCACTTTCCACAAAATGGTCATGCCAGTGAGGGATGGCAGCGTGAAGAGGTATCGATTGTCGGGGGAGGCAGAAGGTACTTGGCCCATGCCAAGACTTTGAGGAAAACTCCAGAGTGTGGATAAAGGCAAAGAAGTCTGACTATATGGATGAACACAGTTAAGAAGGTTCTAGAAAATCAGCTTCCTTCCCTCTTCCTGTCCTGTCATTTTCCCTCCCCTCGCTCCCTCCCTCCCTCCCTCCATTCCTTTCTATTTCTTTCTTTCTCTCTCCTTCTTTTCTCCTTCCTTAGAAAATGGCCATAGCTTCTATGGACAGTGATTGAGTGTTCACAGCTCTGTGCCAGATACTGTTAGGAGCTTTATGTACTCAGAAGCATTTAATTTAAGTATTTAATATTCCCCAGACACCTATTTAGGAGGAATGATTGCACCCATTCTAGACACTTACCTGTGGGGCTACAAGGTAAATATGCCACAGTCTAATAGGATTAACAGCCCATGGCCACAAACAGCTGTAATACCCAGAGGCCTGCAAGAAATGACACCAAGGAAAGCATCAAGCCAGAATCACTAGGGAGCACCACGGCAGCAGCGTGTACCTGCCTCACACTTGAGAGCCCGTGCACCATGGGAACAGCAGCAATGAAGGCAAAACACAGAAGGAAACAGGTGAGCTGCAGGCTTGGGGAATAGAGACTTCACATCAAGGTGATGCAAGTTAGTAAAATGTCAGGACAGATTAAGACAGAAAGGTGATGAACACTGAAATACTGAGTCTCAGTCCATTTTGTGCTGCTATAATACTGGGTAACTTTTTATTTATTGATGATAAGTGATTGATTGATTGCAGTACTGGGAAGTTGAATCCAGGGCCTCACAAATGCTCTACCTCAGAGTTGTACCCCCATTTTTTATTTGTTATTTTGAGTAAGAGTCTCACTAACTTACACAGGCTCCCTCTGGCCTTGAACTCATAATCATCCTAGTTCAGTCTCACAAGTCACTAGGATTACAGGTGTGTGTGTACCACGGTGCCCTGCTAGAAATTAGGTAATTTATACACAACAGAAATTAACTTTCTCATAGTTTGAAAGCTGAAATGTCCAAGGTCAAGACACCAATATCTGACAAGGACCTTCCTACTGAAGGATCACATGGCAGAAGGTGAAAGGGCAGAGACAGCAAGGGACAGAAACTCCCTCTGTCAAGCCTGTTATAACAGCCTTAATCTATTCATAAGGATGGAACCTCCATGAACTGAACATATCTCCAAAGACACACCTCCCAATAGTGTTGCATTAGGAATTAAGTCTCAACAACATGAGTTTTGAGGGGACAAAATGGGGTGCAACCACCCCATTCTGCCCCTGACCTCCCAAAATTCATGTCTTTCTCACATGCAAAATCCATGCATTCTACACCCATACCCCCAGAGTGTTAAGTTATTCTAGCATCAACTCAGAAGTCTGATGTCCAGGATCTCATTTAATCAGATATGGCTGAAACTCAATGCATAATTCATTCTGATGCAAATTTCTCTCCAACTGCAAGCATGCTTCCAAAATAGAATAGTGGGACAGGCGCAAAATAGACGTGCCCATTCCAAAAGGGAGAAATAGGGGTGCAGAAAGGGATAACAGGTCCCAAGTAAGCCCAAAACCAGAGAAAACATTAGATCCTACTGTTTCAGAATAATCTCCTCTGACTCTGAGTACTGTCCTGGGGACACACAGAGGCAGGGGTTCGGCCCCCACATTTGGATGCTATATCCCAACAGCTTTGCTGGGCACAGCCCATGCCACTCTCATGCTTTGGAGTTGTGTGCCACTTCTAGGCTGGGTGGTATGCTGATGACTCCACAGTTCTGAGGTCTCAGGGGCAGAGCCCCATGGCTCCACTTCACACTGCCCCAAAGTCCCATTCTCCACAGTGGCTCAGCTCCCACAACAGGACTTTGCAGTGCCATTAGGAGTTAAGGTGGAAGAAGCCATGGCTTCATGCCCTGAGCATGCCATGGGTCTGCAGAGTTAGTACCATGTGGATGCTGCAAAGGTCAACCACATGGAGCTTCAGGAGCAGAAGCTAGAGCCACACCTAAGCCCACCTGAGCCATAGCTGGGGCAGCCAAGGAGCAACACACTGTAATGTAGGGACACTGGGGGTGACCTTCGACGGCCAACCCTGAGTCCCCACAGGAACCCTGGAATTCTCCCTGCAAAGTGCTCTGCCCCCAAGACCTTAGCAAAGACAGAAGGAGCAGCTTCAAAGGTCTCTGAAAGGCCCTCAGAATGACTGCCTTCCTTCTCCCACTGTCCTGTCCCCATGAATCAAGTCACTTCTTTCTGTCCACACTAATCTCTTTTATCAAAGGGTCACCTGACCACCCCTTGCTTTTCTCTCCTTCACATGGTTTTTATTCTTTATGTGGCCAGGCTGTGAATTTTCCAAGTCTTTATGTTATATCCTTTTTAACTATAAATTGTTTCCTTTGATCATTTCTCTCATTTCACATTTTACTACACACAGTTAAGGGAACCCCTAATATTTTGCTTAGAAACAGCTTCAACCAGATATCCTAGTTCATCTCTTAAATTCTGCTTTCCAGAAAGTGCTGGGACAGGGACATAATTCAGCCAAGTTCTTTGCTACTTTATTACAAAGATGGCCTTTCCTCTGTCTATCCTTGCTCCTGATTTCCACCTGACACCTCACCAGAATTGCCATTACTGTCTGTACATCTAACAACATTCTGATCAGGACCATGTCATTAATCTCAAGGTAGCTTCAGACTTCCCTTACAGTACTTCCCTTCTTCAGAGTCCTCATCAGAATTGCTCCAATGCTGCTTTCACAGGAAAACGGGCTATTAATGGGCACCGTGGCACACATCTGTAATCCTAGCGACTCAGGAGAAGAAGGCAGGAGACTCACGAAGTACAAGGCCAGAGGCAGCCTGCGTAAGTTAGTGAGTCCCTGTCTCAAAATAAAAATTATAAAATGGGCTGGGCATGCAGCTCAGTGATAGAGCACTTGCAAAGTATGCACAAGGCCCTGTGTTCAGCATATGAGCATAACAAAAATGAACAAAAAAGCTCTTTATCTAGCTTCAGAACTTTTCTAGCTTCCACCCATCACCCTATTCCAAAGCCACTTGTGCATTTCTAAGTAGTATAGCAACATCCTAGTCTATCTTAGTCCATTGTGTTCTGCTAGAGAAGAATACTTGAGACTGGTAATTTATTAAAAAGAAAAATTTATTTCCTTATAGTCCTGGGGACTGAGATCCAAAATCAAGGCAGTGACATCTGGCAAGGGACTTCCTGCTGCATACCCCTGTGATGAAAGACAGAAGGGCAGAGCGAGCAGGAGGGCAAACTTCAGGCATCCAGCCCTCTCTGATAGCATGGATCTGTCCATGTGGCCCAGCCTTCTTGACCCAAACAACCCCAGTGTAGTTTGCATTAAGGATTAAGTTTCAACATGAGTTTTGGAGGGGACAAAATATCCAAACCATAGGCTATTCCATGACAAAGGAAATCAGCAAGAATTGTGATCAAGGGACTTATGGAATCACAATGGATCATCAAGAAAATATGGTTGTCAGTGGACAGTGGATGAGCCATAAAAAAGTCAGCTGGGAATTTATTAGAGATTCAGGAGAGTGATTCTAGCAAGAGCTGTGGCCTCTGTGATGAAAAGAGACAGTCCTGAGACAGATGGTGAGGGAAAACGTCAGTGGGACTTGGAACCTGGGCAGTCAGGGTCCTAGGGAAATAATAAGTAGTGAAAAAGTAACCTGAGAATTCAAGCCAAGGGGCTCAGGGTGGAGGAAAGAGCTTAGTGGAGAGAAGAAGTCAAGACAGAGTTGTGGGGCATTGCCCTGCTACTAGACTCAATCTGGCCATGAGAGGGAACCAGCCACCAAAGACCCACTGTCTGGTGAGGGTGAGCCGAGTGCTGGAGAACTGCATCGCCCAGAAAGGAGGCTTATGCCCGCAGCTACTCTGAGAAGCCTTGAGAAAGGCAGGCTCAGAGATTTATGCCCACAATGCCTCCTTGATTCTTTCTTCCAGTGATGACACCGACTCCAAGTGCTCAGCTTAACACAGCTCTTTATTGCCTCATCTGTCCTGGTTGGTGGAATGGACCCTGAATATTCCGTGCACCATCCTTATATTCCCTAGCCCAGCCAATCAGAGACTGCCATGTCACATCAGGTGATCAGGGCTTAGCCTATCAGGGGGGAGATGCAAATGAGATGTCCAAGAAGGAACAAATCAGGAGTTGTTCCTGAGTGGTCCAATCAGAGGCTGTTCTGTAATTTGAAAATAGCCAATCAGGTGCTGGGAGGTCTGAGGAGATGAGTTGGACACTAGCGCCATCTTTGGAAGCTTGATGCCCAGGAGTTCCCAGATGGAGGGAAAAGGTTACTGCCCAGGGAAGGAGTCTCATACCTCCAAGTGGGCCAGATAGGCCTCAAGGCGAACTGCCTCTCTAGGCAGTGCCCTACATCTCCCCCTTATTTTTTATTAAAGGTGCCTCTGATTGGCCTTCTATCATATCTAAACATAACATCCTTTGGTGCATGGGCATTCATATAGTGGGATAAAATAAAGATTGAAATAACAATAATAACCATGTACAACTATTTACAAATATTATGACCTCTGTCAGTCCTCAGTAAAGTCTCTTAGATAGTAAGTCCCATGGTGGCTGTTGTAATACTGGTTTTGGTCAGTCCTCCAGGTGTACGTTAATAGCCATTACATTGCAATTCTCTCACCTTTGTGTGTGGGCAAGCTGACGGTGACGTATACACAATACCATAATGAAAAGCACAAAAATAATTACAATAGTTATACCTACTATTACAAAAATGTTAGGGTTGAGTAAACTTCCAAGTACAGTATTTGTTTAACTAAACATACCATGTACTATTCTCCTGCTGGACAGCACTGTTAATTTTTCTGATACACCCTCTGAATATCATTTTGTAAATTTTGTATTATTTTGGTGTCATTTCCGGCACCTTTTATGTGTTTTTTTATCTCTTCCCATTTATGTTCACTTTTATTATATTCTACAGCAGTGATGCAGAAGTTGATAGTGCTCCAGTCACACCACAAACTAAGTTGTTTGTGGATCCCCAATATTTAGTCACCTAGTAAAATAACTGCCTCTCTCAAACTATCAATCTGCTCTTGGAGGGAAAGGTCCACATCATGTTGGGGAGACCATAATTGTTTGGAGTCTTTATGCCAATCGTTGACAAAATCCCATGTCTGGACAGTCTCATGTAGGGCAACTCCACTAGTAGCTGCAGCGATGGTGACTCCAATGACCCTGATGATGGCAGCGATCATGAGTCCCACAAACCTCTTTGTTCTCTTGGTCTGTTGCTGCAGTACCTGGTGGAGTATCGTGATGGTTGGTGATTCCTGCCAAGGTCTGTTCAGATGTACAGGTAGCCAGATCCCTTTTCTTGTTCTTAGGATATAGATGTTCTCACTGTTGGGGCCAAAACTCATGGAGGGGTTAAGGCAAGTGTACAGGTTACATGTTGTACATGATATTAATCCTCTTTTTTGGTTCCACTTTATTTTCCCCTTTAAAATAACATAAGATAGGCAGACACAGGCCTGAACTTCTACCCTTTCACCTTCAATGTATTTTACATCCAGGATGAATTCCAAAACCATTATATTTTGTTCTAATAGCCAAATGGGTTGTAGTGCCAGAACCAGCTTCCACAAATGAGTTTGTTTGTGGGGTGACCCTGACAGCTATGGAGAAGAAGGAATGTATATCTCCTCATGTTTGTCTTTCCCCACTTTTGGACCCCTCTTTTGTCCTCAAGCTCGAGTGGGATCCATCAAGCCCCAATTGGAACTTAAAATGCTCCGGCCAGGATTTGACAGGCTCCAGTCTATGCCATTCCCTTAGGGAATATTAATAAGCACTCAAGCCTCTGAGGAACTACATTTTTTCTTAAAGATTGTTGTTGTTAGATGCCATCGAATTGGTGTCCTACACATAGCAACCCTACACACAACAGGCAAAACACTATTGTCAGTGCTTCTCTGCTGTTCATAGGGTTTTCAATGGTGGACTGATTTTTGGGAGTGGGTTGCTGGGTCCATCTCCCAAGTCTACAGCACCTGGTATTCCCAGGCCCAACTGCAAGCATGCTCCCATCCAAGTACTAACCAGGCCCAATCCTGCTTAGCTTCCAAGATCTGACAGGATTGGATGCCACAGGGCTACAGCTGCTGTTAAAGATTAGAAAGGAGTTATTAGCTAGAGGAGTAGTACAGTTTAGGACCCCCTCTTGATCTGATGTTGTTTTTCTCCTAGCTGCAAGACTTGCTTTATTTTCTTTTTCGGTTATGAAGCTGGTTATGCTTACAGCTGGGTAGGTTGCAGGGTTTCAAATGGGCCAGCATTGGTAGCCGATTTTGAAACAGTGGGACTGCCCTCCCCTAATACATATGGGCAACACCTCACTTCCCACTATGTAATTTTTGATCATCCTGCCTTCTTCCTTTGGGTTTGGTGGACCCCTCATGTCATACAGATTGGGCATCCATCAGGTTTCATTGATGTAAACCATTACTTGAGGGTCATGCCAATTTGTAGCCCAATTGATAGAGGGATTTTGTACAAATGCCCAATATGTGAAATATTTGTCAGGAAATGCCAATTTTGAATTTGAGTTTTGTTGATCTGAGGGTTTATCAGATTTTACATTGTTTTGGTTTATGGGTTTAGCCAAATTTTGATTTATCGCCTCTCAAGTGAGGAGTTCAGTAGGGGATAAGTTCTCCCAAGTGGGAGTTGAATCCTCCCATGTTAAAGGCATGGTAGCTGCCATGGTGTTAATGATGAGAGACAAAAATATTACTAGCATTAGTCCAAGCCCACTCCACATTACTGGGTTTGTTGTTCTTCCTTGCCATGGCTGGCAATGTCCTCTCTTGTTTGATGGTATCTTTTTTATTGTAGATCTTGATTCTCCATCTTTCCTTTCACTCTTACATTCTATCTGTCCCTTCTTCCACAATAGTCCCTGAGCTTCCAGAAGGGTGGAATTTTTTGCATGTCCATTTTTGAGGTCTGGCATCTTGCCCATGACAATCGACATCTTGCCCATCATGTCTATTTGTTCCCAGTTCGTGAAGGTCCTGGTTTCTTTTCATCTAGAGTTTTAGGGGATATAAACAGGAGATAAAAAAGCCAACAAAAATGATAAACTTATCATTATAACCTATTTACAGCAATGATTGCATCCTCAGGTGAGGGTGGTCCAGAAAATTCAGATAAACATCAGGGTGGAGTGAGCTAGGAAAGAAGAATTAATTTTTCTTATCTGCTGCCCATTTTACAATCTTGGCTGGCACCCAGATTGGCTTCTCTTCATCTTTAGGGAAGATGTAGGCTGAACCCCTGCTCTCTGCAATTAGTAGATCTAGACCCCTCCATTTTGCCATCATAGGATCCTTCCATCTGATCCAGACTTCTGGTGGTCGTGGAAGTTGACCCCAGTGCTTTTTTATCTGGGGTTCGGATTCATTTTTTTGGAGATCCAAGATGTTAAGTGTAAATAAGGCTTTTGCCAACTGTATTTTGGGGGATGTTCTCCCCCTTTTTCTTTATTAAGTCACTCCTTTAGAGTCCTATGTGCTCTTCTGACAATCCCTTCCCCTTGGGAATTATATGGGATGATGGATGCATGTTGGATTTCCCAGGTGGTGCAGAATTTTTTTAAAAATTCACTTATAAAGGCCAGGCCATTGCCCACTTTTATAGCTTTAGGGAGTCCCATTGTTGCAAAGCAATATAGCATATGATTGATTAAATTTTTGGCTGATTCACCAGTGTGTGATGTGGCCCATATGAATCCTGAATATGTGTCTACCAATACAAAGATGTATTTCAGCTTGCCAAATGGTGCATAATGGGTAACATCAATTTGCCATATTGCATTGGCATTTAAGCCTCTTGGGTTGACTCCCATTTGTTGCAACCCTGGGGTGTGAATCAGGGCTGCACACTTTGAGCATCCATGGACTAGGTTTTTCAATTGTTCCAAAGGCACATTTGGATATAATTTTTTGAGACTTGGGGGTTCATTAGTGTTAAATTATGGAACTCCTGAGGTTGTACCATGCCAATTAAGGCCAAATCACAGGCCGAATCTGAGACGAGAAGGTCTGCCTGGGCATTGTCATAACTCAAAAATCCAGGCAATGATTGGTGTCTACACATGTGCTGTAGGAATATCGGTTGAGTCTGAGTGGCCAAGATGTTGGATGCCTTTACCGTCCATGGTGATAAAGAACTGCTATCAAGGTAGCAAGTTGGCCACATAAAGGCTGTCTGTGAACAGGTTAAATGGCTCATCGATATTCTCTACAGCCCATGTCGCAGCATATAATTCCTTAAATTGAGTAGACCTTTGGGGCAATGAAATAACCTCTCTTAGGATCAGTCAATCTGACCCAGGAGGGAATGCAACAATGGCTGCACCATTTTTCCCTCCTTCTGTGAACATGTTTATTGAGCCCTTCGATGGTGACTTAATAAAATTTGGGGAGGGAGCCATGATAGCCCATGTAAAGGCTAAATCCAATCTACCACCAGGTAATGACACCCAAATTGTCCCAAGAAATCCAGACATGCAAGGGCAAACCCATGATGATTTTGGATTAGCCAATCTATTTTCTTTAAGGCATAAGGGAGTACTATTTTGTCTGATTCCTTGCTGAATAATTGTTTCTACCTCTGTCTCGAGTGTATTATGTCTGCTAGGGCTAGTGTCTCTAATAGTACATGAGGAGCTCTGCCTATAGAGGTGCGTAGCCACTCTAGTGGTCCAGATTTTTGGTGGATAGCTCCAACCACGGTGGGCATGGAGTTGAAACACACCACCTGAAGAACCTCTTTAGGGTCGTATCTTTGTAGTTATGAATTGTTAAGTTCTGTCTATAACTTTTGGATGGTCAATTGCGGCTCAGGAGAGAGTGTCCTGGGTGATATTGTATCCAGGTATCCCTTTAGTAAGTCATATAAGGGTTAAATCTTGGATGTTGGTAGCTTCAATCATTGACATAGCCAATTTATGTTTCCGCAAAACCTCTGCAGAGTTGAGTGTCAGAGGCCGGGGAAGTACCAACTGAAGCTTTAATGGTTTGACCCCATTGAATATTATCTCTAATCCCAAGAATTTAAATGGTGGTAGTCTCTGAATTTTCTCCTGCAATACAGAGAAAGAGGCATTTTTAAAATATCTTAATAATTATTTTTCCAGTTTGGGCAGTGATTCTGAATCAGGGGCTGCAATTAACAAATCATCCATGTAATGATATATGGATATTTGTGGGTACTTTTTTTTTTTTTTTTTGGAATGTCTGTAAGGCAGCAGCTACAGCCTCCTGGCAAATAACTGGGCTATTTGTCATGCCCTGTGGAAGGTATTTCCATTCGAATCTTTTTGTAGGTCCTTGACTATTATAGTTAGGAATAGAAAAGGTAAAAACTTAAAGTAATCATCAGGGTAGAGCGGAACCAAAAAAAAAGTCTTTTAAATCAACAATTAATATGTTATGATCCTTGGGAATGGCTTTCAACAAAGGCAGTCCTCTCTAGGGAGACCCCTAGATGTCCATACATTTGTTGACCAGCTGGAGGTCCTGGAGTAGCCTCCATTTCCCATTAATTTTTTTTTAAAGGGAACATGGGAGTGTTCCATGGGCTTTGGGATGGTTGGATATGTCCCCTAGCCAGTTGTTCTCAGACTAGTTCTGTTAAGGCTTCTAGTTTCTCCCTTTTGAGGGGCCACTGTCCCACCCACACCAGTTTGGTGGATTTCCACAGTAGGGGAGGATTTTGGTATTGAACAGTGGCCCCTACATTAAAGGGTGATTCCCCTGTTTGTCCCCTTTCTTAGCAACCTTAACATCAATATCCTCATCATCCATAACATTATCTATACAAAGATTGTCATCAGGCATATCATTAGTAGACATATCATTATTATCATTACCACATAAATTATCATTAACAGTATTATCATCAATCATATTATTAGTGGGGCAATCATTATGTTATTCCCTGTGGGTTCCTTAGGGCAGAGTTGTTGGGGACTCTTTTGCGTCTGATTACTGGTTATAAGAATGGCACCCACTTGGCCAAGGAGGTTGTGCCCCAATAGGTTTATTTCGAGGTTAGTTATCAAGGGTTTTATTTTACCTTTGTTTCCATCAAGGTCTTCCCAGAGGATCCAATCTTTTGTAGTCAATGCCCGGGTCATTCCAGTTACCCCCTTAATTGTGGGTCCTGAGGGTAGTCCCCAAAATCTGAGAACCTCCTCCTTTCTAAGAATAGTTCTCTGTGCCTCGGTATCTATTAGACATTTAAATGTTTGTACCCCCATTTTTATTTCAAATTTGGGGCTATTATTAGCTCTTAAGGGGACCATCCACAATATTATTGGTGTTTCATTTTCCTCCCTTTGTGGTTGGGCTGGGAGATGCCCTGAGTTCACTTTAAATCAGGGAGGAAGGTACTGTCCTTATGGATCTTAGCCCTACAATCAGACTTCCAGTGGAAGCCTTTATTGCATCGGGGCACACATTTGGAGGCCCCCTTTTATTGTTATTTCCCCCCTCCTTGGGCATTCTCCCTTCCAATGTCCCTCTTGTTTACAATAATGGCAAGGCCCTTATCTCCCCTTTTGTCTTTCTTGTTTATCCTCCCTTATGGCCGTGGTAAAGTCCTTTATTAGTTCCTTAGTTGTATCCTTTTCTCTATTATTTTCGGGCTTTACTCCCTTTTTTCTGTTATCTTGAATGGTGGCGGCAAAAGCTTTTGCCATTTCTTTATTGTTTTCAGCAATCATTTGGACTGTCACATCAGCTATGTGGCTCAAAGAGCCAACATACTCTGTTGCTACAATCCAGTCCTGGATGGACTCTCCTTTCGTCCCTGAAAGGCTGTCTTACATTCTCCTGTCATGCCATCCCAGATCAGACTTTAAAGTAATTGTTTTTTGGCCTCATCCTCAATACCTCAATACAAACATTCTCTGGTCTAGGCCCTTGGATACTCAGTCCATGAAATCTGGGAAGAGCTCATTAGCCCACTCATTAACCTGTTCATTAGCTCATTAGCCTGTTAGAGGGAGGTTAAATTTGGAATTATTTCCCTATGAGGGTCTTCCCCAAGCCTGTAAGACACACAAAAGAATTTGATCAAAGCTTTGGGCCAGGGCCATAGATTGTAGGGCCACTGTAGAGAAACTGGGGCCTTCCCCTAACAAGCAATCAATCACAACTGTGACCCCTGTGTGAGCATTTCTGTTAGCTTGTTGTTCACATTCATCTTTATACTAAGCCCTCCACTGTATGAAGGCTGGCCCAGGAAGGACCACTTTGGTTATGTTCTTCCAGTCCTGGGGGCTATTTATCTTTAGGCTTAGGTCTTCCAATAGGGTTCTATAGTCCAGGGGGCATGGAGTTCGTCCTCCTTGACTGGTGTCCTGAGCTCCTTTAGATCTTTATTATTGTGGGGGTACCACATCTGGTGTCTTTTAGGGGTGGGCACCAAATTAACTGGATAGGCCTGACATCTGTCCCTGGCCTCATTTGGGCCTACCATCCATTGACCTACATTTAAGGGCACAGGGGGTCCCATTCCCAGGTAAGTGGGGAGGTAACCAATGTCAGGATATACTGCCCCAGGTGTACTTCCGGAGGAGGCTCCTGTCTGGGTAGGGCTTTGGGGGGAATTCCCTCCCCTTTGGAGCTAATTCCAGGGGAGGCTTATTTTCATCACCCCTTTTCAGGGAAGATCCCTCCCCCAGGACAGCTTAATAGTTGTAACTATCAGGGCTCCTGGGGTCCCTACTGTTTTGTCTATCTGGTTATCCCCCTTTTCTTCCTGTTGTCTCAAGGCCACTAATCTTTGAATAAATGCCTCCAAGAAATTGCCTTTTCCCCCTGCCAAGGTCATCCTAGTTTGTATCTCAACCTGCTGCCAAACGGCTGGGTCTGAGAGGTTTCTTTTGGCTACCCAAGGCGCCAATTTTTTGTCCTTCTCCCAGAACCAGGAGTCTTTCACCTCTGAGACTGTAATACCATTTGCCTCTAACCAAGTGCAGATGTTTTGCACCTATGAATCTATCTGTTTTTCTGGTTTGTTTCCCATTTCAATGTTTTTTGGGTCCCAAACAGGAAGTCCCTCAGACCTGAGTTGATTGGACTCTTAACCTGTTGGGTCCCTGGAAAAGGAGTCCTAAATTAATTGCATGTGTTCCTGTAAAAAGGGAACTGGGAGGCCTGTAGAGAGACCATCCCAAAACTGACATGTGGGTTTCCAAAGGAGTCCCAATTAATTTTTCTCCTCCCAGGAATCCCAACCCTCCCAGTCAGGGCCCAGCAAACACAGAGTCCCGACCCTGTGGCCATCCCAAATAGGGATTCCACAGCTTGTTGGGTCCCAACATACAGGGGTCCCAACCCATGAGTGAGATAAGTGCACAAGAAAATAAAGTGACAAAGACAAAAACTTAACAGAGACCTGTCAGTTATTTCTCCCCCAACCCAGCTCGATCCACACACAAGAAGTGGACGTGACAGGAGATGCACTCAACAGTTAGATTAAAGCCCACATGTAGGATGAAGAGACAGATGGTGAGCTTTATTACTGTGGAGGGGCACTTGGGTTTCACTAATGAGTTACATAAGATAGACAAAACAAACAGGACAAACAACAGATAGGACAGACATTAGACAGTGGACAGACAAGGAAGCTCTCACCAGTCTGGGTTTTCTCTAAGGGTCCCCATTTAGGTACCAGGTGTGGGGCATTGCCCTGCCACTGGACTTGTTCTGGCCATGAACAGGAACCAGCCACCAAAGACCCACTGTCTGGTGAGGATGAGCCGAGTGTTGGAGAACCGCATCGCCCAGAAAGGAGGCTTATGTTCACAGATACTCTGAGAAGCCTTGAGAAAGGCAGGCTCAGAGATTTATGCCCACAATGCCTCCTTGATTCTTTCTTCCAATGATGACACTGACTCCAAGTGCTCTGCTCAACACAGCTCTTTATTGCCTCATCTGTCAAGGTTGGTGGAATGGACCCTGAATATTCCATGCACCATCCTTATATTCCCTAACCCGGCCAATCAGAGACTGCCATGACATGTCAGGTGATCAGGGATTAGCCTATCAGGGGGGAGATGCAAATGAAGTATCCAAGAAGGAACCAATCAGGGGAAGTTCTATAATTTGGAAATAGCCAATCAGGCATCAGGAAGTCTGAGGAGAGG
Source organism: Pedetes capensis (assembly GCA_007922755.1). NCBI lineage: Eukaryota > Metazoa > Chordata > Mammalia > Rodentia > Pedetidae > Pedetes > Pedetes capensis. Next base: position 65,818 of record VMDO01005410.1, on the reverse strand, counting down.
AGTTGGATGCCAGCGCCATCTTTGGAAGCTTGATGCCCAGGAGTTTCTTGATGTAAGGCAAAAGTTACTGCCCAGGGAATGAGTCTCAGACCTCCAAGCAGGCCAAACAGGCCTCAGTGTGAACTGCCTCTCTAGGCAGTGCCCTATACAGAGCAAGCGCTAAGGGAAAGATAGATGCTGATTTGGGTGAACAAATGGCATGTAGTTATCTGCAAACCATCCAGTGAAGTCTCTTCAGCCAACCAATCACATAGAGGGGTGAGAGGGGACTGGAGAATGAGTTTACCCTCAGAGATGTGACTGGACATCTCTGGGAGCACAACAGATTACTACAGGAGAAAGAATAGACAAGAAAAAATGGCCAAGGGTGAGACCCTGCAGTCTTATTCAGCCATCACAGTGCACACAGCAAGGATTTAGCAACAAATTACTGTCTGGCATGGTTCTTTTTAAGTAGAAATTGGAGAGAATATCCTTCAGAAATAAAACAGTTCTCCTTAAGCCACAGACACAGATGGCATGTTCACATTCCTCAAATCAGAAGTGGCCAAGGACAGTTTTTATTTCTAGACCATTCTTCGTTTAAATCAAATCACCAGGAATCGTACTTCTGTGAAATGCTGTACCAAGCACTTATTAAAAATGCAGTCCTGCAGTTTGTTTTGCATTTTTTCTTAAGGGTAACAATTAACCTTTAAAAAGTCTGACCTTTCTATAAAGGCGGTCCTGTTGGTGGCAGATCTTGAGACGCTGGTTAAATGTTCCAGAGAAGTGTTGGCTTCGCAGGAAACACGGACTCTGAGCTACAATGGTGTCCTTACTCTGTATTGCTGGAACTCTTTTAAATGGTTCATGCTCTTCATATTTTTAATCTGTGAAGTGAAAACATCACCTCTAGTCACAAGGAATCAGCCTCTTGGAAAGCAAGGATCCCATCTCCCAGAGGAAGGAGGCAGAGCCACCCACCCTGTCATCCACATCTTACATGCTGCAGTGGACACACGTGCCCTGGCAGGGGCTGACTTGTGATGATCCTGTTCGCTGTCATTTCTTTGAGGCTCACTCCTTCCCCTAGACAGGACCAGACCACTGGTCAACCAGTCCAGCAGCCTATTGGAGTCCCTCCCTTGCCTATGTCTAGCTTCTCCCTAGCTGGCTCATGAGATTTACCATTGAAGTGATATTTCTACTCTAAATTGGTGCCACATGGACCACTGATGAAAACTTCCAACGTCTTCTGTGCTTATCCAGGATGTGATCAGGGCCCTGCAATCAGCCTCTACGTACTTCTCCATCTGCTTCTTCATCTGCTGTTCCCAATGCTGCCCCTGGCCCCTGGTGTCCTGACACACACCCTGTTCTTAAACCAAAGCAAAGCTCCCATCCTCCTTGCATGATCCACAGTGCTCTGCTACCAGAGAGGAGCTGGGGGGCCAACTCCTCATCCAAATCTGCCTGTCCTCCATGTCACTTGGGAAGCCACCAGTTCAGGAGAGCCCACTCAGGCTCAACCCCAAGGCAGCAGGTGGCCCTTCACACACTCATGGCATTCCACAGATGTGTTTCCTGATAGGAACTTGACTCTGTCCTGTCACTTTGTAAACCGGACCCAGTTCCCCCAGAGTCACACACAGAGGAGACACCTATGAACCAGGACAACAGTGAATGAATGGTGAAAGTTTCTCCTCCAAGAGACAGAGTGAAAAGCACACAGGCACACTCTCTCAGACATTTCTGGAAAATGAAAGCTTCCACTACTGGTAAGATTCCCTGTCAAAGCTGGTCCAACTGAAGAGAGCCTGGGAAAGGACAATGGGCAGAGGTTTGGGCAGTGTTAAGGAAACCGACAAAGAATGGGAAAGCACCCCAGCTTGAAAAGGCAACAGAGTCCCTGGTGCTCAGAGAACCACCCACCACACTGACTCCACACTGATGCTTCTCAAACGGGTCCCCAGGCCAGCAGCAGCCACATCACCTGAAAAGGTATTAGTTGAGCAAAATCTCAGGCCTGTGGCAGATCTGAAGACTCTGAAGCTCTGGGAGTGGGATCTGTCAGTGTCTGAATAGTCCTCCAGGTGTTTCCAATGCACATTTAAAACAGGCATCAGCTGAGCACGGTGGCACACACCTATAATCCAAGCAACAACAGCTCAGGTGGCTGGAGGTAAGAGGATCACAGGTTCAAGGCCACAAGCAGCCTGTGTAATTTAGGGATACCTTGTCTCAAAATAAAGTGTAAAAAAATATAGCTCGGTGGTAGAACATTTACAAAGCATGCATGATGCCCTGGGTCCAATCCTCCCAGTACTGCCAATCAAGGAAGGAAGGAAAGAGAGAGAGAGAGAGAAAGAGAGAAAGAGGGAGAGAGAGGGAGAGAGGGAGAAAAGAAAGAGAGAAAGAAGGAAACAGAGAGAGGGGGAGAGAGAGAGAGAGAGAGAGAAAGAAAGAAAGAAAGAAAGAAAGAAAGAAAGAAAGCAAGCCAGCCAGCCAGCCAGTATCATCAGCAGAGTTTACATTTGGTATTATTTTAAATCTCATTGTTCTGTGTAATCTCCATACATCATGACTTCCAGCAATGGACACCAGACCTATGGTGTTGTAGCTCTTACCTAAGTACAGGCATACACTTTCTGGAGTCACATATTATCCCATGATACCATTTACATGGGTTATTTGATATTTGTGTTACTTCGTATTTTTTCTTCTTTTTCAGTGACAAGAAAAATATCATGTCCTTTTAGTGATCAGGCTATCACTATTGATGAGACTGGTAAGCTCAAAGTAATCAAGTTTTACAACAGCACAAAAGAAGTGGTTGATGTAGTAGATCAGAAATGTGTAAGATATTCTGCCACTTTGTCACGTGACTGAAAAAAGACAGTAAGTATACTCAAAACTGTAGTCTCTGCTCAAAATTTATTTGTAACATTTACTCCAGTACAAATATTGTATGGGATAACTGTAGAGACCATTGTTCCTATTTTCTGTAAGTGGTTGATTTTGCAGTGGTGGAGAAGTTATTAGAGAGATTCAGGAGAGCGATTCTGACTCGAGCTGTGGACTCCATGACGAAAAGAGACAGACTTGAGACAGATGGTGAGGGAAAAAATCAATGGGACTTGGCACCTGGGTAGTCAAGGTCCTAAGTAGTGAAAAGGTAACCCGAGAATTCAAGCTGAGGGACAGAACAAGCACAGGGAGGAGAAAAGAGTTACGAGAAGAGAAGTCAAGGCAGGGGGAGCACTAAGGGAACAAGAGACAATGATTTGGCTCAGTGGTAGGGTGCTGCTCTGCACTCTCTGAGGACCTGGGTTCCATCCCCAGCACCTTAATACAATAGGAGAAGGATGTGACAGCCAACTCCCAGGGCAATCTCACAACAATCAGCCATTGAAAACCCTAGGAAGATCACTATGAGTCGGCTGTGACTCCAGGGCACCTAACAACAAACAAGTTGATTTTTCAAGTCATTTTCCATATTTTATGATTGATCTAAAAAAGTTGTTGATTTTATAATTTTTGGGATCTCTACATTATAAGATAAAATTAAAGTTTTTTGACTTTATTGTAGTTTTTAAAACTGATTAGAATTTTTTAATTGCCTTAAAATTTTTTCTTAAGTTTTTAATAATTATTGTTACACAAATAAAGGTTATATTAGTAACTTTTAAAAGGTGTCTTAGTTAATATAAGAACAAAATAAAGCCTTGAAAACAAATATCTTAAATAATAAAAGTTTTACTTTTTTGTTTTAGGGTCTTAGATGACCCCATAATACTGATAACACTATTAAATTTGATGATACAGTTAAGGGTTAAATTTGATAATTACCGCTCTGGACTTGGATCAACAGTCATCAACCTCAGGCCCAAATCTCCAACCCTGGCCTGCTAAATTCTGGTTTGTTTGTTTTGTTTTTGTTTTTGTTGTTTGATGGATTATGAACTAAGAATAATTTTATGCCTCTCAAAGGTTACATTTTAAATAGTTATATAAATACAGACACTTTCTGCTTTATGATGGAGTTATGCCCCAATAAACCCATCAAGTTGAAAATATTATAAATTGAATTGCTTTACATATATCCTAGCTCAGTGGCACAGCACACCGTGGGTGTCAGCTGTGCCCCCCATGAGCCCATAGCTGGCTGGAGCTTGCAGTTTGCTGCTGTTACCCAACATTACCAGAGAAGATGGGACCACACATTGCTAACCTGGGAAAAGAACACAATTCAAACTCTGAAGTACAATTTCTACTGAATACATTCCCACTTTCATACTGTCATATAGTTGAAAAATCGTAAAGTTGAACCATAGTAGGTCAGACCTAATTCAATAGCACCTGACAAGCAAGGGACTGTTTATATCTAAATAATACCCTAGACTTGTCTTTTGGTCCACAAAGCTTAAAACATTTCCCATCTGGTCCTTTACAGGAGTTTACAGATCCCTGCTCTGGGGAAGAATTAGGGAGCTATCCTGCCCTCTCTCCCCAGTGTCTCCAAAGTCAAATTCATGTCAGCCACAGAGCAAGGGAGGAGTCCACAGAGAACAGCTCCTGAGAGTCAGTGTGAGGCAGAGAAAGACAGAGAGTACCCTCACCCTCATGGGTGACCAGGAGACAGCCACAGCTCAGCACTCAGTGGCAATATCTACAGATTCTACAGACACTGCCATCTGCTCTTACAACAACAGGATCTCAGGAGGGAGGAAGGCAAGCCAGAAGAGAGAACAAAGACCAGTCACCATGCAGGGGGAAGACAAGCAGAGAGGAGGGAAAGGGCCATGGATCAAAGGGGCTAAGACCAGAGATCTCAAAGCACAGAAGCAGGTTTCCTGCACTTACAAGCTGAGCCACCACAGATAGGTTATTTAATCTCTCTGTGCCTCCAGTGACTCACCTGTGAAGTAGAGGCTGAGTACCTCCTTCCCAGGAGTGAAACCACTCTTATGAAGTGCTCCCCATTTGGCTACATTACCAGAGGGTGCTCAAGGAGCCTTCACCGAGCACCTGTGTAGGTCGTCCATGCTGGATGGCAGCACAGAGAGGCAGGAACTTAGAGCCCTGTGCAAGGAGCTTGGAGTCTAGTGGGGAAAGAAAGGCAGATGGCAAGGACCTGGGAGGGAGAAAGCAGCCAACACCTTTGCGAGGCTGATGAAGCTCCTCTGGGTGCACCCTTGCATCCTCTGAGGCAGGCTCAGGGAAGGACCTTGCAGGGAGAGGGAACTGCATCTTTTGGGGAGCTGAGTCACATCCCACAGGCAGAGGGAACCTCCTGGAAAGTCGCCATTGAAAGGTTTCTCAGGAAGTCACATCAGCTCTACATAACAAGAGGATTCCATCAGAGGGACCTGGAGATGAGGCCAAATTGATAAGCATGGACAAGATAAGGGACCTAATATGCCATGCTGAAGAGAGCAAGTTGGGAGCCACTCCTCCAGGAGAAAGACACACTGAGTGACACTAAATGCAGAGTGAGGAGGGGAGGGAGAGGCTTTGTCAGCACAAGCAGCCAGGATGCTGATTACAGCTGACATTACAGCTGAGCACCACTCCCCGGCCCCAGCCCTGCAGGTGCTCCATGGCAAATGCACAGTGGGGTACACGGGTGGTCAGACTTCCTGGGGAGCACCAACAGTGCCACAGCCTGGGGGCCCGGTGGAGTGAGCACCTGGGGATGCAGAGGGGTCTACCATCCAAGGTGGGATGCTGACAGCACAGGGACACTGGCGGTGACCAGGAAGCTCACCCAGGTGCATGCTAGACACACTACCCCTCATCTCACAGCCCAGCGATGCAGGAAAGTAAATGAAAAGGATTCACTACCATAGAAAGGCCAGCAAAGATAATCTTCTCTTATCAGATAATGAGGGTGCTCTTGAGGAACCGGGCATGAAAGCAAACCTATTGTAAATACTGATCCCAGATGTAATGAGAAATGCAGCAGCATAAAAAACTGCCCACATTTTTTACAAAAAAAAAAGACATTCCATAAATTCCAGACACAATTAGGAGTGCAAAGGTAAAAAAAAGTCATAAGGGCGAGAAGGAGGGAAAAAATATTGGTCCTAGAAAGACAGTTGTTGTTGTTGTTAGGTGCCACTGAGCCGATGTCTAACTCATAGTGACCCTACATACAACAGGCAAAACACTATTGTCAGTGCTTCTCTGCTGTTCATAGGGTTTTCATTTGCAGACTGATTTTTGGAAGTGTGTTGCTGGGTCTTTCTCCCAAGCCTACAGTAGCTGGTGTTCCCAGGTGGTCTCCCATCCAAGTACTAACCAGTCCCAACCCTGCTTAACTCCCAAGATCTGATGGAACCAGATGCCACAGTGCTGTGGCTGCAGGCAAAGAGACAGTTAACAGTTAGGAAATATTAATATTACTTTCCACTTTTACAGAAGCAAAAATCATCAAGCCAAACAGGCAACTCAATTAATACACATTTTAGCCAGGGCACCAAAAGAGAAATTGGCTGTGCGGAACATGTTCAAACTCTGCTCAAATCAATTTAAAATAATTTCCTCTCTTCTAAACTTGTGATGAATTTGTTAACAGATTTGATTAGAACTGCTTAGTCCCCAAGCCCCACAGGTGAGGAGGCTGTAAGCCTCAGCATCCCAAAGACACTGTCATGGATTGAATGTGAAATACCCCCCAGAGGCTCATGTTTACAATGCTTGATCCCCAGTAGGTGGTGCTATTTTGGGAGGCTGTAGGAACTTTAGGAGGTGGGGCCTGTCTGGAGGAAGTAGGTCACTGTGGGCAGGTCCTTGGAGGTTTATTATCCTTAGCTGCCTCCTGTTTCACTTTCTGCTTCCTGTCTGCCATGATGATCCTCCAGCTGTCCTCCACCACACACTCCTGCCACAATGATGTTCTGACCAAGCATATGGAGTCAAAGAACCATGGACTGACCCTCTAAAACCATGAGCCAAAATAAATCTTTCCTTTCTTAAATTGTTCTGGCAGGTATTTTGGTCACAGGGACACAAAAATAACTAATACAGACACTAAGAGAGCAAGCAAGGCATGGAGGGGTCACAATCAGGGAGGCAGAGGTGGGAACATGTGCCCTGGGTGCCCATCTCCCTCAGCATAGCCCTGGAACCTGCCCAACAGCCACAAGTCAGGGGCAGGACAAGGCAGTGTTTGCCTGGACTTTTGTCTGGAGGACCAAGATGCACTGGGCACCAAAATGAACACCATGGCATCCAGTGGGTCACCACATTCAGACTGGAAAGAATTATGTAGAAGGAAATAGTGGCCACAAGAATATAAAAGGAAGATCAACTCTACCCAGTTCACAATAGCCATTTTGGTTACAAGGGGCAGAAAGGGGAGGAAATGGGAGATACTTGTCAAAGGAGATAAGCTGGCAATTATGGAAGATGAAAAAGTCTAGAGATTTCAGGAAAGTGTGAGGATTATAGTTAATAATATCATATTGTGTACTGAAAATTTACTGAGAGGAGACTGTAGGTGTTCTTACCACAAAAAAAAGGTCTTGTGTTTGTCAGCTTTCCACAGCTGTGACAAAATACCTGAGAGAACCAACTTAAAGGAGGAAAGATTCATTTTAGTTCACGGTTTCTGAAGTTTCAGTCCAAAGCTGACTGGCTCCATTGCTTCGCACCTGAAGCAAGGCTAAATATTATAGTGGAGGGAGTGTGTGGCAAAGCAGGCTGCTCACCTCATGGCAGCCAAGAGGCAGAGAGAGAGGAAAGGACTGGGTACAAGACATAGTCACCAAGGACACATCCCCAAGGACACACTCCCTTCAACTAGGTCTCACCTCCTGTTTCCGTCACCTCCCAACATCCCATCAATCGCTTCCCAGAAGCTTCACCTCTGAACACTGCTGCAGTGGGGGCCACGCTTTCAACACATGAGGCTTTGGGAGACATTTCACATTCAAATCAAAACAGGTGCCTATCAAAAGTGATGGATATATTCATATGCATGACTTTCACAATTGTTGTACAATGCAGATGTACATCAAAACATATTGTGCATGTGAAATAGATACAGATGTTCATCAACTTATGATGAGGTTGTGTCTTGATAAACCCTTCAAAAGATGGACATTGCCTTAGTTGAAAATGCATTTAATATACCTATCCTACCAAACATCATTGCACAACTTAGCATAGCTTGACTACCTTAAACATGCTCAGAATACTTACATTAGTCTGCTGTTGGGAAAAGTCACCCAAGACAAAGGCTGTTTTATAATAAAGTCTTGAATTACTAACAAAACTTATGGCATATTGTACAGAATGTGAAAAACAGAATGGTCATACAGATGCGCTTGTGCACCATCGTAGAGTCGAAAAATCATAAGTCAAACCATTATATGACTGAAACCATCTGTACATTTTTAAAAAAACAAGGAGGCTATTCACTTACACCTCTTAGCTAGGTCCTTCATCAGCTCCACTCTTGCCTCTACTACCCCTTCTTAGTTCAGGTCTCATGCTATCTCCCCCTGGGAGAGTTCCCAAAGCCTCTTCATTCATCAGCTTGCCACATGTCTGCCACTTTCCCTTGGAGAAGTGGCATGTGTGGTGCAAAATTCCCATCAAAGCTCTTGCTTCACACCCTCTTCTGGCCCCCACTGCCTCCCATGTAACCGAGATGGCAAGCCTGGCCTCAGCCACAGCTCCTGCCAGCCCATCTTCCCACAGCCTACCTATCATGTCATCTTGCAATCCTGGTCCCCTTCAGCTGCAAGAGCACACTCAAGGGCATCTCCCAGCTCCCCACTCACCAGGGATCAAGTTACTCTCTTCCTGCAACACCATCCTTCTGCCCAAGCACCTGGCAGAGTCTGTCAGCCTGCATTGGTCAGGGAGGCCTTGCTGTTGTAACAAACACCTGGCAGCCAACGGCCACACCACCTTAGGAGTCTGTGTGCTCTCTACCCCCTTGGGAGCCGTCCATCCCTCTCAGTCATTCAGGACCTGGCTTCCCCCAGCGACTGCCATGGCATCCCAGGTCTTCAAACCCTCAGTCAGAGAAGGGGATTGGCAGGCGGGGTTTCCAACAGACCTGGGGAATAGGGCTTCATTTCTGTCCCAATCCACTGGCTGGGAACTAGAGTACATTTGTGTGGCCAATGACCTCAGGGCCAGGCACTATACAATCTCCTTCCACAGCCTTATTGCCCACCTGCACTCGGGTATCTCTCCTCTCCAGCAGCCATCAGCACTGATTCTCTCCTTCTGTCCCCTCACCCTAGTACCAAAATAGCCACGGTGTGTGTTGTCTTTAAGGTGGTGGACCAAAATGAAAGGGAACAAAGCCAGGTATATGCATATGAGCAGAGGTGGAAGGAAAGATGCAAACTCTTAAAAATTATTGCCATGGTTTGGAAGTGTCCCCCAAAGGCCCAAAGGCTAAGGCTGATACTCAGCCTATGGCACTCTTGGGAGGTGGTAGAATCTTTAGGAAGGAGGTAGAGCTTAGTGAGAGGAAGTGAGGTACCTTGAAGGTGTGCCCTTGGAAGGGATTTGGGGACCTTGGTGCCTTTATTTCTCTCTTCACTTCTTTGCCGCTGTGAAGTGAACAGTCCTCCACAGCCATTCACTCCCACCATGACGTACTGAGCCAGCCCAGGATCAAAGGCAGCCGAGCCAAGCAAACATGGGCTGAAACCTCTGAAACCATGAGCCAAAATAAACTTTTCCTCCCTATAAGTGGATCACTTTGGGCATTTTGTCACAGTGACAAAAGGCTGAATAACACAGTTCTCCCACAAAATAGATAGCTAAGTGAGGAAATAAATGAGCAAAGTGAAGGAGAAAGAAACTTTTGCATGATTTTTATAATAGTCATAGCTCATCGAACTCAGCGGTGTGCCAGGCTCTGTGCCATGCTCCTCTTGCCTGTCATTTCTTCTCATGCCCATTGTCAATCATGTGAGGTGGGTGCTATTAACAAGGACACCTCCCAGGACAAAGGAGCTAAAATTTAGCAATGATCAACACTTTGTTTAGATCACACTCAGACAGAAGACATAATGAAGATTTAAACACAAGCACCCTTCCCACCAATGTACATGATGGAAGAAGGTATGCATCAGAGAAGGATAATTATCTACAATGGGATGTGTGTTTAATTACCGTGACAAAATACCCAAGATAATCAACTTAAAAAGGGGAAATGTGTATCTTGGCTCACAGTTTTAGAGGTTCCACTCCACTATCAGTTGGTCCCATTGCTTTTGGGCCTGTGGAAAAGCAGCACATCATGGTGGGAGTACATGGCAGAGTAAAACTGCTCACCTCACATTGGGACAAAAAGACAGAAGAAAGGGAGAGGCTAAGGTTCCAATATCCTCTTTGAGGTCACACCCCAATCACCTAACTTTCTCCCATGAGGCCTCACCTCCCAAAGGCCCCACCTCCTCCCAATAGCACCATAGGTTGATCCTTTAGCACATGGGACTCTGGAGGAAATTCCAGACCCAAAATTATAACAGATGCATACTAGCAAAGGCATCCAGAGATCAGCCAGGAAGGACCAAAGCCTAGTAGACACATGAGCAGGTGGTTTACCATGCTCCCCAGGATGCCAGAAGCACCCTTCTTCTTAATAGCCATCACCCTGGCACAATATTCTCACTAGAAATAAATGGAACCAAGAGAAACAAATCTATGGCAGTGTCATATCTGCCTCCTCTAGAGAGCAAACTTCTGGAGCCTTTTGCCCAAATCCTGCACTCTAGATCCTAGGTCTGCTTCATTCATCCTAGCAGAGCATGAAGTGTTGATATTCTAAGGGGCATGTTTCATTTCTAAATTAGAAACACTTATCTATTAATTCATATTCCCACCATTTTTGTTATTACCTTTGAACACTCAAATTATTTGTGCCCTACTTTTATGAGGCCCCTAATCTTCAGCTCTGAGGGCCTAAAATTGTCATTCAGTCTAAATTAATAGCAATTTTATTGGCTCATTATTTCTGACATCTGGTTGGAAGTGCAAAGCAATAACTATTAGGTAATAACCGCAGTAGGCTCTGATTAGAAACTAATAACATTAGCAATAAACTTTAAACGTTGCTGCCATGAAGCCTGATCAAAGGAAAAGGACATGGGGTTGCTCCACACTGGGAGACCCTGGGGCAGGAACTCACTTCCCAGAGCCCACTGGATTGGACCAGCACATTTGTAACTTATGGAAACAAAAACAAAATCTGACTTTGTAACAGGAAAGAAAAATGATGGTAGATAAAAACTGTATTGCTTGAATAGAAATACAGCAAAAATTAAAAAATACTGCTCTGTATTTCCCTCATTTCCAAATTGTTCACCAAGGCTGTAATTTTTTTCTCTTGACATTTCCCCTCCTTCTTCAACAAATGTACAGCAAGCCTGCACTTGCACTGGTTACTTTGGGTATTTATTGAGTACTAGATGGGGGCCAGGCCCTCTTCCAAACACTTCACATTCATTGTTGCATGCAATTCACACTAAAAGTCTATAGGGCCGCTGCTACCGTTTTAGGCATTCACAGAGGGGGAACTAGACGCATATACTGTACAGGTAGAGTCACAGCCAGCACGGAAGTACAGGCGAGCCTTGAACCCCAGAGTTCCACACATTTTAGCCACTATTCTACACAGCCATTCTTGGTTCTTGTTCATTTTGTAACAAGTTTTTATTGAGCACCTACAATTTGCTACTCAGGCTAGGGTTTAGCTCAGTTGGTAATGTGGTGCTCTGCACTTTCTGGGGATCTGGGTTCAATCCCCAGCACCATAAAAATGAGAGAAGGAAGTGGTAATCCACTCCCAAAACAATCCCAAAAACACAGTCATCCATTGAGAACTCTATGAGAGTTGCTGAGTCAGACCCGACTCGATGGCACCTGTCAACAATACACAATTTGCCAAGTACTCTTCAAGAAGACTTGGCAGAGGGAAAATGAGAGAGAAAAAAAGCAGGCAGATGAGGTGGACAGCACTAACCTTCTTGCCTGAGTTACAGCAGTAGTTTCCTAACACCTGGCCATCTCCTCCTGCAGGCTTTTCCCTACAAAGTATCCCAATGGAGCCCGTGAAAATGTTTCAGATCATTTCACCCCTGAGTTCAGAGCCTCTAACTCACCTTCTTGTTCATAATAGAGCAAACTCAGTAGCCTGACTCACGTCAGCCAGGTTCACACCCTTCCTGCTCCACTTCATCACTCTCTGACCTGATCTCTTTAGACCTGCCTCATTCCATCCATACCAACCCTGTAAGCCTCCTCTCCACTCAGTAAGCAGATATGTACCTCACAGCTCAGGACCTTTGCATTTGCTGTTCCTTCATCTAGAATGGTCTTACTAGATTGTTCCTCCCATTATGTTTTTAACATTTTTTTAAATTGACAAGTGACAAATTATATTTTTATAGTATATAACTTGATAAGTTATATATGTACACATTGTAGAATGGTTTAGCTTAGTTGATACAATGCTGCTGTGCACTCTCTGAGGCCCTGGGTTCAATCCCCAAGATCATAAAAATGAGAGAAAGACATGGCAGCCCACTCCCAAAACAATCCTGAAACAATCAAACATTGAAAATTCTATAGAGAGCAGAGCAGCATGGACATAGTACTGGGCTTGGCACAGTGTCCAGTAGTGTTTCATTCTGTTGTATATAGGGTTGCTATGAGTTGGACATGACTTGACAACACCTAACAACAACAGAAAACAATTATCCATTGCTTCACATACTTACCAATTTATGATGTTGTTATTGTTAGGTGCCCTCAAGTCAGTGTCCGACTCATAACAACCCTACATACAACAGGCAAAACACTATTGTCAGTGCTTCTCTGCTATTCATAGGGTTTTCAGTGGCTGATTGTTTTTTGGGAATGGGTTACCAGGTCCTTCCCCCAAGTCCACAGCACCTGGCACTCCCAGGAGGTCTCCCATCCAAGTACTAACCATGCCTGTCCCTGCTTAGCTTCCAAGATCTGATGGGATTGGATGCCATAGTGCTATGACTGCAGGCATTTTATGACGAGAACATTAAAGCCTACTCTCTCAGAAATTTTCAAGTATATCATACATTATTATAAATTGCAGTTTCCCCTATGTACAATAGAGCTCCAGAACTTATTCCTATTAACTGTAGCTTTTATTCTTTAACCAACAACTCCTTAGTTCCTGCCCCCACCTCATGTTCCCAGCCCCTAGTGCCCACAGTTCTAAATCTGTGTTTCTATGGTTTCCATTTTCTCTAGCGTCCACATTTAAGTGAGATCATACAGTATGTTCCTCCTGTGCCTATCTTATTTCACTTAGCAGGATGTTCTCCAGCCTCTTTCTTTGCCTCTCTGTTCCTTGTCCCTTATCTCCTTCTGATCTTCCTCAAACATCACCTTGCATTGAGGCTGTCTCTGAACATCCTGTTAGAATTGTAAATCCTTTCCCCAGTGATATTTCCCATCTATCCCTCTCCATTTTTGTTGTTGTTGTTGTTGTTGTTGTTGTTGTTGTTGTTGTTGTACTAGGCAGTGAACCTAGGGCCTCACACATACTTTGCAAATGTTCCACCACCAAGGTGCACCCTCAGCCCCTGTAGGGCACTGCCTAGAGAGGCAGTTTGCTCCAGGGCCTATCTAGGCCCACTCGGAGGTCTAAGGCTTGTTCCCCAGGCAGTAACCTTTCCCCTACATTTGGGAACCCCTGGGCGGCAAGCTTCCAAAGATGACACTGGCATCCAATCCCTTTCCTCAGGCCCCTCAACACTGATTGGCTATTTCCAAACCACCAAATGGCTCCTGATTAGACCGTTCAGGAACCACCCGATTGGTCACTTTATAAACCCAAATTTGCATATCCCCCTGATTGGCCAAAACCTGTATGGGGTGACTGCCTTTGATTGGTCCCCAGCTAGCCCCTGGAGAGTATATAAGGGCAGTACACAGAGCAGTCTGGGTCCATTCCATCAACTGGGACAGACGAAAAAGAGTTGTTGGAGCAGAGCACTTGGAGTCAGCGTCTTCACTAGGAAGAAAGAAGCAGGAGCCGCCATGGACTTAAGCCTATGAGCCTGCCTTTCTCAAGGCTTCTCAGAGCAGCCTGGGCATAAGCCTCCTTTCTGGGCAGCGCGGCCCTTGGGTGCTCGGCTCCCCCTCACCAGACTACAGGTCTTTGACAGCTGGTTCCTGCTCACGGCCAGAGTGAGTCCAGTGGCAGGGCGACACCCTACAAGCCCCCTTTTTGTTTTATCATTTTCTTTTTGAGACAGGGTCTCACTAGGTTACACAAGTTGCCTCTGACCTCAACCTTGTGATCCTCCTGACTCTGCCTTCTGAGTCACTGGGATTACAGGCTTGTACCACCATACCTTACTTCTTTCTTGCTTTGTCTCCATGGCACATTTTACACCTAGAAAACTGTATGTGTTAGCTAGCTGGCTAGTCAGTGGGTCTGTGGTTAGTTCATTTCTCTCTCTGCCCTCCACTATAGGGTAAGTTTCAAGAAGGCAACAGAATATGTCTGTGTTGGTCGGCTTTCTACCACTGTCACAAACTGCCTGAGAAAATCAACATAAAGATTAAAAAGATTTATTTTGGCTCATAGTCTCAGATGTTTTAATCCATAGTCACTTGGCCCCTGTCTCTTTGGGCCTGTGATGAGGCCAAATATCCTTGCAGGGAGCCTGAGGTTGAGCAAAGCTCCTCAGCTCATGATGGTCAGGAAGCACAGAGAAAGAGAAGAAGAAGGGGCCAGAGTGTCACTATTCCCTCAAGGGCATGTGCCAAGTCACTAACTTCCTCCACCAGGCCCCCTCCTAAAGATTCCACCACTTCCCAACAGCATCACAGGCTGGCGACCAAGCCTTTAGCATGTGATCTTTAGGGGGCTTAAAAGTTCCAAACCAGAACAGCATCGATTCTGTCCCCTGCTACGTGCTTGGTGCCTAGGGTGGCATCCTGCACAGAGTAGAGGCATAACTTATATCTATTGAATAAATAAATAAATCCTGCCCCCAAGGATCTTACCTGTTTTGAAAACCAAGCTATACATCCCCTTGCCTAAAAACAGCCAACATGCAAATACCATGCCTCAGCATAAGCCACCCCCTAGAGACACTGGAGATGGCAGTCTAGGGGTTATGGCTAAGCAGGCTCCCACTGGAAGCTGTGTAGCTCACCCTGCATGAGGTCCTTCCAAGTACAGGGAGAGAAAGATTTCTGAGAAGGAATGCCGAGTAGAGAAGAGAAGCAGGAGCAGGTGCTTAATTCAAATCCTGACAGTGCTACTTACACAGTTTTGTGCTTATACCCTCGAGTGGGTTATTCAACCTCTCTGAGCTCTAATTCCCTCCTCTGTTAACTAACAATAACACCTATCAGGTAACAAAGCTGTGAAGGCAAAATAGAACAACATATGCAGATGCTCTGCCACCAAGCTGCACCCTGGGAAGTTTCAGAGCAATTGACAAAAGCAAGTAGTAGGAAAACTTGTTGCAATGAGATCCACACACACACAAAAAGGCTCAGGACTACAGCCGGACCCAGCTGGCCCCACAAGACAAAAATTCAAATAGGAGACTAAATTATTTCCCCCAAACAAAAGTCTCCTTCAGCTTTAGCTGATCTCCTCCATCTGCAAAGAGGACCCAGTAAGTGCCAGCAGGAGAGTAGTGGGACACCAGCTCAGAGCTGCCTGGAGCAGCAACGTGGCCCTCACCCAAGGCCAGCATGACACCTAACAATGTCACCAACCAACCAAGAACTCCTCTGGGATGCAGCCACAGTCCTACTCCAATTTTGTATGATGCTAACAGCGTCTATGCCTACAATGCTTACAGACATCAGCTCACTGATTCTTCTCACAGTCCTAGACAGAAGACACATAGAACAAGGGTTGCAATTAAGCTCCAACTTTACTGGTGAAAAAGCTGAGGTCTAGAATGATTTCATATCTCATCCATGCCCCTAGATTTAGTAGGTGACAGGTTCAGAACAGCCACCCAACCACTGTGCCTTAGCTCCAATGCTGGGTCCCCTGCATCATACATCTGTGGATCTCAGCACCCAGGTGCTCCTCCATGTGAATCACATTCAGCGAGTGTGGAGAAAACCTGCCTGGCAGTCATGATTGCCACTTGTCAGCATGCCCTCAGTGCTGGGAGAAGTAGCATGTCTGGCACACACACACTACTTTAAACCTCGGTGAAAGCCTACAGGGTACTACTTCTCTGCCTTCAATCCCCTCCAGGTGAGGAAATTGAGACTAGGAACAGAGAAGTAGTTTCCTCAGGGTCACACAGCAGAAAGTGATAGAAGTGGCACAAACAGTGGCCTCCAAACCAGACATTCTCACTTGCTCAGGGACGCCTTTGAATGCTACACTGAGAAGGGCCATATGGGGAGATGAGGACCCCTTCCTCTGAAAGCCTCTGCAAGGACATTTCTGGGCAAGGAAAGGGGTCTACATGCCCCAATGCTGGATCTTTCTCCCAGACACAAGAAGGTGATGGAAAACTTTAACCTGGATGTGACACCACTCCCACCCATGAGCAGCTAGAAGACAACTCTGGTCAACTTCTGCAAACTTCCTGAACTTTCCTAATCTGTCCAAGGGTCTGTGCCATGTGAGATTCCTTCCAGACTTAAATGCAGGGTGCTCTACCACGTTTCCTTCTTCCCCATGAAAGGCGGGCTGAGACCCGAAGTTATGAAGAAGGTGGAAGAAGAGGAGGTTCTGTGGAGCCAGACCTGCTGGGGAAGCCTCAGAGGACAGCACAGGAGCCCTATGTAGGTCTGAGAAAGACTGATGTGCAGGCCTGAGGCCTCCCCAGGATGGTGTGCTGAAGCCTCCACACAGCCCTGTTTGCACTCTGACAATGGCTCTGTCCTTGCTTGGGCAAACTCAACCCAAGACTGAGCCACAGAACCCAGACCATTTATCTCCCCTCAACCATCCTCCGTGGACAGCCTAGGCCCACACAATATAGTCAGGCTTCCTTACTGGGTGGCAATCTGGGGACTGCAACCTGATACTTACACCCTCCACACAGCCTACTGAGTTCTGTGGCTACAGACTGACCCCTCCCAGTGGCTCCACACTCCAGCTTCTTCCCAAGGCTGTGGTCACTCCTCTTCCTCTCCCAAATGGCACCTCCTTCCCTGTTTGAGGCAGTTTTGTACAATAGCTGGGGGTAGGAGTAAAGTGAGGCACTAGGGGTAGGATAGCCATGGCTACAAGATGACATCACACATGGCTCAAACGACAGAGAGGCTGCAGGGGACTTGAGGGGTCCCCTTGGCCTCCATGGCTAGCTCGTTCTTCTGCCACTGTCCCTCACTCCCCCAAAGCAGTAGACAGATGCCTGCCTGTCCTGAATGGGCAATGCTCATCCCTTACCCACAAGTTGGCCTTGGCCCCACTCAGTCCCCAGGGCTGGTTTGAATATAAAATGCCCCAGAGGCTCGTGTACTTCAGAAGGCTGTGTAACTTTAACAGGTGGGACCAAGCTGGTAAAAGCAGGTCATTGGGGTAGGGCAGCTTTGGAGATTTTGCCAGGCCACTGGGTCTGGTCTGACTCTCTGCTCCTGTCCACCATGATGTGAAGAGCTCTCCTTCACCATGCACACTTTCCCTGCCAACATGGACTGAAATCCTCTGAAACCATGTGCTAAAATAAATCCTTCCTTAAGCCATCTCCAGGACTTTGGTCAGAGTAATACAAAAGCTAACTAATACTGTTGGGGTAGTATGCACAACTCATTATAGGCATTTCTGACCCCATTTGCTCTCTACAGAGTCAGGACACTCGATGTGACTTATTTTTTGTTGTTGTTAGGTGCCGTCGAGTCGGTATCTGACTCATAGCGACCCTCATAGGGTTTTCATTGGCTGACTATTTCAGGATTGCCTTGGGAGTGGATTGCCAGGCCCATCTCCCATTTTTGTGGCGCTGGGAACTGAACTCGAGACCTCAGAGACTACAGCGCAGCGCTCTAACTGAGCTAAATCCCAGCCCTTTGTGACTTATTAAGTCCTCCTTATTATGTGGACAGCCCCTAGGTCACTGGAGGGTCAAAATGGAGCCTCCAGTTAGTCATCACATGGAGGAGGGAGATGAAAAACAACCCTGGCCAGGACAATGGGTTTCCTGAACAAGAGATCTGCTAGGCCTGCAGAACCACAGGCAGCTTCCTTTACAGTAGACTCTGATGCCTTTTGAATTATAGTTTTGTTGAAGCATCAGCTCTGTGAAAAACCTTAAAGAATAGAGAGATTGACCAAAAGCTAATCCTCCCAGGAAAGTTAAGTCTCCAGCTGGTCCTAGAGTATGAGCTTGCTCCCTCCCTGCCTGACACCTGCATGCACCTAGCCCTTACTCAGAACTACAAGTACAGGAAGTCCTGTTACTGTGCCTGGGCCATAGGACAAAAGGACAGACAAGAAAATGCAGACAGAATTAAGCCTGGCAGTCAGAAAACTGACGTCACCATGTATAACAAGGACAAATAGGGACAACTGACCTCATCCCTCTGAGTTCTGGTATTCCAGCTATTAGACTGGAGGCAACATCAGTCCTAAATTTGGGTATGAGAGTTACAGGCTAGAATTCAGGGAAGACACCTAGGGCACAGCCTGGCACACAACAGCCACACAGTAAGTTATCTTTCCTCCATAGTCACAGAAAAGTCACACTGAGAAAAATATGGAAGTAACAGGTGTCCACTGAGCTTTAGAATCCAGGTATCATAGTGCCCAGGCTCTGAGGCCATGGTGGTTTCTGGGCCGTGAAGTCTAATCTATGAGCAGTTTGGTACTGCGTGGGGGAGGAGTCCTGGGAGTTCTCCGCCCCCATCAGTACACCTCTCCTCCTAAACTATCAAGGGGCAAAAACTCCTCCATAAAAGTGTCACTGTAAAGTCATAGCACTGCTCCTGTTGAAAAAGGTTTTAAGGAACTTACACAGTAGTAACATTGACCCCATCTTCCAACCTACCATGACTTCCCATTGCCTAAAAGGCCAAGCAAGACTCCTTGGCAGAGCTTCTAGTGATCTTTAAAATCTGGCCCTAATGTGTCTTCCAAGTCTCAGCTCTCACCACTGTCTATGACACATCTATGAGACATCACTTGCCTGTCCTCATACCTCCTCCTTCCAAACCCCTCCACACCTCCTTGTTTTAGCGCTCTCTATCCTCAATCCCCTCTCTCCTGTTTGTCTCATGAACCCAGTGTAATCCCAGCTCACACTCGCAAAACCCCTTGCTGGCAAGCACCGTGCCTCTGGCTGGAGTTGAGGAACATAAGGAAAGGAAGAAGGTG
The DNA here is from genome assembly GCA_007922755.1 of Pedetes capensis. Taxonomy (NCBI): domain Eukaryota; kingdom Metazoa; phylum Chordata; class Mammalia; order Rodentia; family Pedetidae; genus Pedetes; species Pedetes capensis. Next base: position 46,512 of record VMDO01005410.1, on the reverse strand, counting down.
ACTGTCATTTCCTGATCACCTGCTCTGTGTCCCAACCACTGGGCTGGATCATTCACAGAGATGGACTTGTGTCATTTAATCTTCAGAACAACTCTCAGAAGCATGCATAATTCCAGTTTTACAGAAGAGAACTCTGACAGGTAAGTTAAAGAAGCTTCTTTTCCACAGTCACATGGCTAGGAAGCATACCAGGGACATGAGACTCAGAGCTACCAGCCCACCACATCATCTGCCTCCCCTTGCTGTGTTTAGCATTGTCAGTGCCTGGGATGGATAACTGAAGCTATAGTGGTCTCAGGCCACCCATGATACTAGGCTCTGGCTTCATAATTTGTGCTGTGGCCCCCGGAGGAGTAACTCAGCCCCTGACCACACTCCCCTCTGGTCACAAGCAGTCAGGAGAATCCTGGGCTCTACTCAGGTCCTCAAGCTCATTGCCCAGGACACCTGCCAGCGGACCTGAGATTGGGGCAATAGGAGGGAAAGTAGCTACTAGTGAAAACAGAAGTCACAGAGCCTCAACTGTATGGCCATATGTGACACAGAAGTGGGAGATGAACCCACTCAGAGCCTCCAAATGCCACTTGAAAGATCCCTTTTTTTTTTTTTTCAGTACTGGGGGTTAAATCCAGGGCCTCAAGCTTGCATGTGCTGCAAGTGCTGTACCGCTGAGCTGCACCCTCAGCCCAATTTATTTTTACTTTTTGAGGCAGGGTCTCACTAAATTACGCAGACTGCCTCTGGTCTCGAACTTGTGATCCTCCTGCCTCTGCCTCCCAAGTTGCATGCACCACCATGCCCAGCTGAGATTCTTTATTGTCCAACCTTTAGTCAGCCTCTTGAACCTTCTCCTGGGCCCATAAGTGCCTGCCCTTCTTTGTAAACTCCACTTTTAGTAAAGACACTGCTGAATCAGCTTAGGAAGAGCCCCTAGCCTGGTGTCTGATCACCCTCCATAACTGATCATATCCTCATTCCCCCCAGCATGGTGGTGTCTGCTCACCTGGCCTGTCTGTAGCAGGAATCCTGCTCAGTGGGTTCAGCCAACATCCACTTCACTCCAACATTTTCTCTTAGTCACTTCCCATGCACCAACCCCTCCTGTTCCTTGGATATCAATTGCTGCCCATGCTGCATTTAGTGTGGAGTTCCACCTCGCTCCCACACTACAGGGCCCCATGGCAATGCTCCCTACACCTATCAAGATGGGCCTGAGAAAAGTTTTCCTTACTTGGATTTAATGAGCATCAATGGATGCCTATTAACTTTTCTTTAACCCTGTCTGTGGCTGGCCATTGTAAGCCTCCTTTCCTGTTTCTGCTGCTCCTTTCACTAAATTCAATCCCAACCCTCAGGCCTCCATGCTCCAAGTCTCTGCCCAGCTCTCACTCTCCTCACAGAGCTCCCAGGTTTATATCCCCAGCCGTGACCTCCTCTCACACCAACCCTGTGAGCCCGGTGCCACTTGGTACCTTCTCCCAGATGTGTTGGGGCATGGAAACTCTCATCCAAAACAATCTGGATAATCCTTCCTTCTCTTCAACAAACTTTTTTTTCAGTACCTGGGTTAAACCCAGGGCCTTGCACATGCTAGGCACGTCCTCTACCAATAAGTTGCACTCCTGGGCCATTCATTCACTCATCCATTCATTTGAGTCAGGGTCTGGCTAAGTTGCACAGGCTGCCTCTGGCTTTGAACTCATGATCCTCCTGCCTCAGCCTCTGAAGTTGCTAGGATTATAGGTCTATACCACTACACCTGACTCTCCAACAAGTTTGTTTTTCCTGGTTCCTTTCTCTTATGTGAAGACATCATTGACTCGTCCCAATCATAACTCCTAGAGATTTCATTGATCCTTTTTGTCTGCTCCTTTGCCCATGTTCAATTAATTACTGAATTCTGCTGATCAATCTAATATCAGCCATTTCCTCTCTCTTTAAAGACTGTTGATATAATTCAGGATCCATCTCTTAACTGGGCTCTCTTGTTTGATCAACTCCATTTATGAGTGGCAGTGAGATTGGGCTCAACCTTCTGAAATTCAATCTGATTTTGAACTCTCCTACACAAAGCCATGAACATCTCTCCACAGCTTTACGAATAAAGCTCAGACTCCTTAGATTCATGCATGGTGATTTTGAGGGCATGAATACTCCCAACCTGTCTAGCCATTTTTTCCTGCTACTACCCCAGTCATGCAAAATAATCTGCACTTTCCCAAACTCTAAGCTGTTTCATTCTTTATCTGCACATGTCACTCTCTGCCTCAAATGCCTTTCTCACCCTGCTCCCACCCTGCATTTGACCAACATGTATTCACTCTTCAAAACTCAAAGTGTGGCCTCCTCTAGAAAGCCTTCGATGGTGCCAGTCTGATTTAGAGGTAAATTCTGAACACACTGCACCATCTGGTCACCTTGACACTTAAAAGATCTAGGACCCTGATTGGCTCCTCTCTGCATTCTCTCTTGTCATTCCAGATACCCCCATAAGGCCAGTCAAGACATAAATGCCCTGCTGAATGAATGAAAGAATAAGAAAAATGAACAAATGAATGGATCCAAGAAACATCTAAAAAGTCTGCTAAGGTCTACATTTCTAAAAGAAATGTTCAGACAGCACAAGTATAATCTTCCTCTCAAACTCCCATCTACCAAGTCTCTCAGGGACTGTGACTCTGGCCACAATGGCCCAGGCAGGCTGAGGAGAGGAAGAGAGGGCTCTTTCTGAAGGGTGCATTTTCTTCTCTGCCCTGTCTAAATTGCTAAAACAGAAAGGAAATTTGTCATGCACCTGAGGAAAGTCATTTTCAAAGAACCCACGCAGGAACCTGGGCTGTTTCATCCAGGGCTAGGAGAGAGGGCATTTGACATCAATGTGCATAAGAATCCTCTGGTGACTCTGCTGAGACTTTCCTTGGTTTCACCTCCACTTTTTCTGCCTCGGTGCATTGGGGCAAAGAACCAGACACCACCTTTTGAATAAAAAGGTGGTTCTGGTGCAGGTGTTCTGCAAACCACGCTTTAAAACACTGCTTTTGGTATTTAGTAAACAGTTCTACTGCTTCCGAAGACAAAGGTAATTTGCTTTGACTTTTCAGAGATCTACTCTGGGACAGTGCTCTGAAGATCAAATATGTTTGATATTCGGTTCAGGATTACTGGGAGCAATCACTTCTCAGCTTGGAAAGCCCATTACGAGAGCAGATGAGCTTAGTGTTTAGGAGATGGAGATGTGTCTGGAATATCTCCATGACTTTTCTCGGCAGGGAGAGGTTGCTTGTGTCCCTATGCACGTGGGCACACTCACGCATGCACACAAGGGCACACACATACAGCTCTGCCCAATGCATTCACAAAGCTCATCTCACTCCTACCAACACAAATATCCTCACATCACCTCACCCACCATTTGGAGTAAAAGTTCAACCATTTCAGAATAAAATCCAATCAGTAAATCTAAGGGGGAAAAATCACATTTATGTTTCCACAGCATGTTATAAACCTGACGATGTAAGAAACTCTCTGGAACTTAGCTTTTAACATGCAAAAAAGGCCAAATTTCATCTGCACATTCCTATGCATATGCACATTTAAGTGTTCTAAGTGAAGAAAAATTGAAATTTTAAATTATTAGCATGAATGCTATCATTTCCCTTTACTCTGGACAAGACCATTTGCCAGTGCAAATATAAGAGCTTGAGTATGGAGAGCTTAAGCTTGAGTGTGGAGTCTCTTCAGATACAATCTGTATTTCAAAGCTTACATATATGCATATGTATTTCCTTCTGACCAGAAGGCTGGAAACCCTGTTTAAACTAACTCAGTCTTTTTTATCTTTATTTCACTCTTTATCTGTGCATTTTCTACCACCAGTGTGCAGAAGCTAGCTGCTTCCATAATACATTGACCTCTTCCTGGCTGAGTCTGTCTGAACACCCACCCATGGATCTGCCAGAATGCTGTATGCATGGGACATCACAAATCTGCATTTGCTTGGGACATCCACAGACATGCGCAAGTTCCATTGTTGCACTGGACTTTGCTTCTAAAACATAAGTTCAAAGAAAACATTAGGAAGAACTTTAAGAGGGCAACACGAGAGAGCACTATAGCAAGCAGAACCCTGTCTGAGCTCAGGACACTGTGCAGTTGCAGTTTGCGTGCTCATGACAGTAGCCCTGTGTGTCTGGTGGAGGCTGGGGGCCATTCAGGACTAGGGTGTGTTTGAGACAAGTGTGAGAAATCTGTAATTGGGGCCTATTGACCTGAATCAGAAAAGATGATGGAAAGGAAAAACTGCATTGAGAGCTAGCTGCACTTTCAAAGATGGAGGGCAAGGATGAGTGAAAGAGACTGTTCATAAAAGCTTCCTGGAGGATCAAAGGCCCAGAAGAAGGTCAGAGAGCAGGAGGAAGTGGTAAGTTTGTAGTGCCCAAAAGGGGACCTGAGGAAAAGTCACCAAAAAGTCCCAGAGGTGGCAAAGCCACAGCCATCACCATACAGCAGCCACCCAGATGACCCCAAAGTCAGATCTACACCCGTCAAGGGGAGCCTTGTTTCCCCCATTCTCCAGTTCTTCCCCTCCAACTCCAGCCTACAGGGTTCAGGAGCCCCACTGGAGAGCTGAAGAGGAGTCAAAGGCAAGGATGGGAAAGAGGAAGGCAGCCGAGTAGACTCCGGCTTCAGTGATTCTGGTCTCAAGCAAGGCAGGCAAGAGTTGGAAAGAAATCCATAGTCCTATCACGCCAGATGGGACATTTTGATTACAGAAGTATGGTTGTTTATCTGACCAAAAGATACCAAAGGACTCTTCATTACCTAACAGTGACAGTCGTTTCCGGGATGCTTCCAAGATGCCAGAGATATTTCGGGGAGGTGTGACCTCGCAGATGAGTTTGGATCAACATGGGTGACGAGAGACAGTAGGCTCCCCAGTAACTGGATGACACACTTGCTACGCATGTGCACATACACCATGCATGCGTGGACAACCCACCCCTGCACATGCGCACATGCTCCCCCGCGCAGAACTGCCCCAGGAGTCAGCTGGGATTACCCTGCCTTCCACCTCCAGGCACCATTTGGGGTGAAACTTTAACTCATGACAGAAATAAATCAAGTCTAGAACTATAAGGAGGAAGAGGGTTTGCGGAAAAGAAAAGAAGTAATTTTCCCTTCACCATATATGATGAATGTAAAAATGGAAGATAAAGAGCAGTGGGTTTAGCTTTCGTCACCACTTCTACCAGGTTTTGTTGTTTGTTTGAATGGAAGATTGGTGTAACTTGTTTGGGTTTTGCTTACTTGCTTGTTCTTTCATTTTAGTGATAGAGTGACGATTATGTCCAGATACAGACTTGAGCCTACAGTCCTGTCCCCAGCTCAGGATCCAAAGGTCATTTTTCATAGGTGATCCCCAGTCCAAAAAGAAAATTTTAAAAAAAAAGCAAATTAAAAAAAAACTATGCATCAAAAATCAAATTAATAGTATGAATTATTTGCAGCAATGCACTAACACAAAATATATAGTCACCATGGTACCCAGTTAAAGATTTCTCACTACTTCAGCCTGGTGGCTGCCATTGCTTAACCCTGAAATCAAAATAAATAAAGAGAGCTTCCAGCTGTGAAGAAAGAGCTAACACACAGCATGTGCATTTTCTATTTTATTCTATACTGAAATGAGTCTACTCATCTAATTTGGGGGGTTATGCAAAATTATTTCTTTCTATATTTTAGACAACCTTGTTTCCTTAAAACATGAAAATGGGTTTTCTTTTGGTTTTGGGGTGTTTGTGTATGTGTGTGTGTGTGTGTGTGTGTGTGCGTGCGTGTGTGTGCGTGCATATGTGTATTATTGTTTTAGTTTTAGTTTACCAATTTATAGTCTACCAGCACAATAAATTAGCATGACTAAAATTATTAAATCATCATATAGAATTTTCAGAGAAAGTCAATTGTATTCCCAATTATAATGACAGACAAAACCTTCACATTTCCAACGTAGGCTCCAACCCCAGTCTTTCTTCAAGATTCTGAATGGGCATTTCCATAGCCAAGCAGCTGCTATGGCAATTACTGTAAGTGATGGTATCTAATACTATTTTTGAGGTCTACATATCACACTGTATTTTTAGGATCTCATGTATTTTGATCCCTCAGTCCTTATTACTTCCCTGTGAAATTTCCAGGTCCTCTTGGAGCTGAGGCCTGAATAGACCCCAATTTGTCCATTCACTGAGCTAGTGAGCATCAGTCTCTGGAGGCAGACTCAACAGTCTGGTACCATGACATGTTCTCAGCCCATCGTCCCCACCACTGCTTGGTGACCACAGGTCATGCCTCTCCTGAACAGGTCATAATGGCATCAGTACTACAGGTTCACAGAATTTCATAGAAAGGCGCAAGTTAAAGATACAGATCTTTGACTGAGATTTTTACCAAATCACACAGTGAATCTATCAAACGCATTTAAATAGTGCCTCCATCTGTGTAATGAAGATGATAGCAAGAGCCCTGCCTCCTTCAGGATGTTGATATAGAGTCAAAAAGCAGAAAATGTGATCTCTACATTAAATATCTGATTCTTAATAATTAATTATCTTTAATGCCTCAAATGTTTTTTTGAAAGTATGTGTTTTAACTATTCAGATAAGTGCTAATTTAGTGGAAGGCAGAAGAGATGAGGACAAGAAGGATGGGGCAAAGAGGGGAGGAGATAAAAAGGAAGAAAGACAGAAAGGAAGAGAAGAAAGGAAAAACTAAGATTAAACCCCACAATAAAGAAATGGTAGGACTGAGATTAGAATTCAGCCTCTGTTATTCCAAAACCCAATATGAGAGGAAATCCTTTTCATTTAGTTTTGTGGTGGTTTTTGAAATCTGATTTCTTTCTTTGGACATTTCAGGAGAATTCATATCATATGTTGTGGGCATGATGGAGGAAATGGATGATCATAATGATCACTCATGAAAAAGATAGTACAGCAGAAAGGTGTTGGTTAATTAAATAAAGCCACTCTATGAGGTTTTACCTTAAAAGCTGCACACAAAGCAAAAGGAAGCACTGTTCTCTGGCTAAGAGCTGAGCCACAGGCCTCCTCATCGCCCACCACACTCAGACTTGAGGTATCTGCAGGGAGAATAACACCATCACTCTAGAGCCCAACTCTGTTGGGAGGCCACTCATACTCCCCTGGGTATACATTGCTATTGGTGGTGTTCTCATTCTCACCATTGTCACCATATACCAGTGCTGTGTCTGTAGTACAATATTCTCTGGAGGTAATGTCTCTTCCCAAGAGAGTGAATAAAGCCCTTCTTCTGTCTGTATAATTTGTGGTTCTTTTTGTTGTTGTTGTTGTTGTTGTTGTTGTTGTTGTTGTTGTTTTGGGGTTTTTTGTTTTGGTTTGGTTTTTGTCCACAATGAAACCTACTCTGTTCGGGAGGCCATTCTGTGGCATGAATACACATAATTGTTTCATCTACCGATGGGAAAGGCAACCAAAATGGAGGCCCCCATTTTTCCTATACCTTGACAAAGCCTCCAACATCTGAAGGAGAAAAGTAAAGGCAGAGAAATTCCTATCAAATAAAAATAAACAAATAAATAAATACACCTTTAAAAAAAGCTAACATTCATTCCCTCAGAAATTTTTCACCCCCACCCCCACAACCCCACCAATACATTTGTGGACATTGCAGATGTGAATGTCTAGGGCCAGGTAGATGACAAAGGCTCATGGAATGCAGACAAGGGAAGACACAGGCAAGTCATGAGGATGTTGGGATGTGCTAAGTGCAGGCAGTGTTGCCAACTGTCAGGTTCTTTCAACAAAAGCAAGAAATTAAGACTTTCATGTGAAATATTTCAATTTTCAAATTGGTAGCTATTGTTCTAATTCAGTACTCGGTATGTTGTTGTTGTTGTTAGGTGCCATTGAGTCGGTATCCGACTCATAGCGACCCTCTGTACAACAAGGGAAACACTATTGTCAGTGCTTCTCTGCTGTTCATAGGGTTTTCAATGGCAGATTGATTTTTGGGGGGAGGGGGTTGCCAGGTCCTTCTCCCAAGCCTACAGCTTCTGGTGTTCCCAGGCGGTCTCCCATCCAGGTACTAACCAGGCCCGACCCTGCTTAGCTTCCGAGATCTGACGGGATCGGATGCCACAGGGCTACAGCTGCAGGTAGTACTCGGTATAGGCCAAACAAAATCCATTTTCTAGCCAAATATGTGGTAGGACTTCATGTGAGCATCTGCTAAACTAAAGGGACATCTTCTCCATTAGAGGACTCAGTGAGCTTTGGCATAGATTGAAATCAAGTGCATGACAGTATTTGGATGCTCTTGACGTTTGAGATTGAGCTTAATGATTACCTCATAGGGCTTGAATGCATGTAACTACCAGCAAAAGAACAATACTCTTCCTTGTTTTCTGCAGGCAGAGGGAAAGAATTAGCCATTAAGTTCTCTGAGCCTCAGTTTCACCATCTATAGAATAATAGGAGAAATATTAGTATTTATGGGATTGTTGTTGTTAGGTGCCATCAAGTCAGGTCTAGCTCATAATAACCCTATGTACAGCAGAATGAAACACTCTTGACACTGTGCTATGCTTGGCACTATGTCAGTGTTTCTCTGCTAGTCATAGGGTTTTCAGTGGATGATTGTTTTGGGAGTGGGCTGCCAGGTCCTTCCCCTATTTTTGTGGTGCTGGAGATCAAACCCATGGCCTCAGAACATGTGGAGCAAGTGCTCTCCCACCTGAGCAAAACCGCAGCCTGTTGTAGGGATTAACATCCACTAATGCAAAAAACAAATCAGTGCTCCATATATCATAGTTCCCAGCCCCAGCCAAGAAGCTATGTGACCGTGAGCATGTCCCTTTATTTTTCTGGATGTCAAATGCACAGCTTCTGGGGTAGGACCGCATTATCTTCCTGACTCCTTAGTGCATCACCTTTCTGGGAGTCCCTGATGACCACCTTCTACTCCCTGGCAGAGCCATCCTATTGATATCTTGCTCTCATGATAATTGCTAGGCTGGCTTTACAAACATACTTAGCTTAGAATTAAGTTCCAGCAAAGGAGTCATTAGCAATTTAACCATGTGAAAAAGAAAATAGAAAAGATCTCCAGATCTCTGACAACTCTATCTAAAGGACAAATGATTGTCATTTAAGTTTTGACATAATTATAACATTTAAGGTTAAAATGTGCTCCACCAAATAATCCTTCCTGAGTAATTGCAGTGTTTCCAGCCCAAGAGGAGGCTGGTAATTGCCTTGCCTGGAGGTTGCTAGGGAGCCACTCGTGGCACAGGATGAGTGAGGAGAATTTAACAATAGGACCTAGGAGACACAGTCCTGTCTCTCAGAGAGTAACCAGTTAGCCACAGCAGGGAGAGGCTGAGCAGAAAGCCTGGGAGCAGCACCTAGCTCCCACTGGGGAGAGGGAGGCTTGCCACGCAGCCATGCAGGGACCAACCAAACTGGCAGCTATGCGGAGAAAGACACCATTTGTCACAGCCTCTCCTTCTCCCACATGTTATGCTATTGTTCTACTCCATCATCATCACATCTCCCCAGGTACCAGTCAGCTTCTGCTGCAAATCTAAAAAACACAAAATCTCAACGGGGTAACAATAAGCGTTATTTCTCACTCACATGTCTGAGAGTGTGCTTGATCATGCAGTCCAGCACACCTCCACATGTCGCTCATCCTCTGCTTGGGACGCAGACCTTGCGTGACAATGGCAGGCTGTGAAAACACAGAAGCAGGCTGGGCCTCTTAGGACCTTAGCTCAGCACTGGGGCACTGATACTTCCAGCCCATTCTCCAGGCCCATTCTCCAGGCCAAAGCAAATCACAAGGCCAAGCCCAATATCATATCCATGTAGGGAAGTAGATTCCTCTCATCATGGGGGTGGGTATGTTCTGAACAATCATCTAACCTATTACACTGCTGAGGACCATAAGCCTCAGAGGATGCAAACATTCCTGTTCCCTCCCCAAGGCATTGTTCAGCATACCTGTAGGAAAGTCTTCTGTCATTCACTGAGATCCAGTCTAGTGGTCCCAAGTGGTGGGCAGTCGGGCCAAAGGCTGAAAAAATCTGGAAGTCAAGGCAGGTGAACTGGCATCAGGCAAGTCCATTAGAAATGAATGGAGCCCCAGCTACACTATTCAGTCCTGAGAATTGGCCTACATAAGGAGCACTCTTCCGGGTCTACAAGCAGGGAATGAGTGAGTTAAGCAGAACAATGAGGTAGCCGGCTACAAGGCTCCAGGACAGCCAGACATTCAGCCATGAGATCCATGACAGCAGATGGAAGAGGAACCACAATCGGGCCAGGGTCCCAGAGCAGGTTGTGTTGCCTGGTGCCTCAGGACTTGGCAGCATAGCATGGTGGGCTGGAAAGGAAGTGTGCTTTATGGCTGGAGACATTTGGGTCCTGCCATGATATCTAATGAGAGTGCAGCCTCCAGGGAGCTTTCTAACCTTTGAACCTTGACTTCTCCATCTGTGAGGACACAGCAGGAATGTAACTGTCTGAAGTCAGGAAGAGGACCCTTCACCAGGAATTGCAGGACCTTGATCTTGATCTTTCTAGCCTCCAGAACAGTGACAAACAGATTTCTGTGGTTTTATTAGCTACTACTCAATGTGTGGTATTTTATTATAGCCACCCAGACAGACTAAAACCACAAGCAATATTGTCCCCTTTTCAAGATAAGGAAAATGAGGCTGAAACTGGCTAATAAGTGACTTTCTGGAAATCACACAGGTAGGAAGTGACATTCCTCCCACCACTGGTGATTTATTCCCTTTAAGACTGAAGCCATTTAACACACAAGTACTTCTGAAAGAGGAATTGCACTCCAAGGCTTACTGTCACCTTCTTGAGCTATAGCCACATTCAAATGGCCAGAGCCAGGGAATTTCACAAGTGATGCCAACCAACTCCTCCCTCAAAAACACCCAGAGCCCTTCTACTTCTTGGCAGTTTTTCAGTAACATAAAATAAAGACCCATGCTCAGCATCTAGAGGAAGAACATTAATGTACCCAAACAAGTGTAAGACCATGAAAAATTATGGAATAGGATATCTTCCAAGAACCTAGAAATAGAGACAGAAGGAAGGTAGAGACTGTAGTGAGTGTAATGCTTCAGCAAAGAAAGGGTGAAGATGGTAATGGTTGTTTGGTACAGAACATATTCTAATCACCCTGCTACATTACTTAATATAACATGCCATTTTAACTTGGAACAAAGGGTCAATAGCTGGTTGTGGATTTTCCTCTAGCCTGAGGGGAAACCCAGATTTGATCTTCAGTTGAATCTTTCTTGAAAAAATAACTTAAGGAATTTATAGAGGTATAACGTATCCAAGATGAATCCAGAAACAGACACATTGAGCACCAGCACCCCATTATTGAGGTTATTTTTGGGGTGACCTGTATAGTCCCTACTGAGATGCTTCTGCACTGAGAATGGACTGTGGTCAGTTGTTCCTGAGCAAGGTGTAGCAAGGGGTAAGTCAGAGGTCCCTAGAATTGATCGCTGTCTGTGCCCTTAAAGCTTTGCCTTGTGGCCATGAATGTTTTAAGTACATATTGATTTGGAGAAGTTTGGAAGCTTAGGGACCCCTCTCAGACCTCGTCTGTGCTGTGACACTGCATGTTTCATGTCCTTTCTTAAATGTAAAGTTGGTGCCAAGTGAGGACCACACACCTCATGAGCTCAGTCATCAGTGGGAACCCCAAGTCATTGTTAGCAGTCAAGCAGAATGGGCAATGTGAGCGTAAACCAGTTCTCCAAAAAGGAAATGCATGTGGGTCGGCTTGCACAATCGGTGGCCCTTACTCTCCTCCATCAGAATTCCTCAGGGTCTGGTAGATCCAGCCTCAGCTCAGTCACATGCCACTCAAGGTGGCTCATGAGGACTGATGGGTTGGCATTTGATCAGCTGGCCAGTGATATGGTAGAGGAAGTTCTCAAAGCCCACAAGAATGTAGTCTCTTTTTAAAAAGAGCCTTGAAAGAAATGATGTCTTTATGGTTTGGGGCATTGCTATGTCTGAATGTAATTAGCTGGAAAACAGAGACCGCTTACTGGGCAAGAGAAGCTATCTTAAGGGCTAAGGTGACACATGATGATGGCATAATTAGGGAGTTGCCTCTTGATGTCATCATTGAGATTCTCATCATGGAGACTGTAGCTGCCTACTGCTAGGTTTCTTCCTGTATGCAATATTAGATTTCCTTATCATCCCACCAAATGTGGGCCACTGTATTCTCTTACAGCCAAGATTAGTAAGTGGTGGAGCTAAGGACCTACCTTATAGTTCACTTAAGTGTCTGGCGAGGACAGTGGGATAATCTGGTCTTGGGTGATGGAGTTGTACAGGCACCATGGCCAAAAGTTCTTATGGGTCAGCATTGACTCCTCCCAATAGGGAGACCAGAGACTAGAGGGATCAGCCACCCAGGCATGTGAGGGTACTCAGTTCCACCAAGCTAGGCAAGTCTTCTGTGACTAGTTAGCACTGACCCAACACATCCAGTACCACCCAACAACACCAGATTTGGAAAGTTCCAGGAAAATATTTCAGTTTTGCGAGGGAGAAATACAAGTATGATATGAGAATATGCATGTGCACAAGTGTTTGGAAGAAGAATTCCAAATAAACAGGCTATAAAAATGCCAACTGCTGGGGACTTTGGAGCCCCTCAGGTCACACTCAGGAGATAAGGGCAAACCTGATCTACTAAGGGTTATCTCTGTAGAGGGAAAAATATTTTTCTATGTCCTAAACTGAGGTATTGATTGTATAACTGACTTAAACCTTGAATAGGATAATTCATCATTTGATCAAATTAAAAAGCAGCTGTGGAAGTGGACGTGGTTTTTCATTAGGAATAATAGCCAGGCTTGTCAGGGTAACAGTATGTCTACAGGCCAAGGAGCTTATTCGCTCTTTTCTAACACTTACATATTTGATTTCCATGCCTTATTTATTCCAGGATACATAATCCATGTCCCTCAATATGGAGCTATTGACTATCTTCCTTTTGAAGGCTATGCTAATTTGCAACTTTCTTCCCAGGCACACAGCACCAGTGTGGGTTACAAAGCATACAGATGGTCTATTTTTCAGGAAGTCTTGGGAAAGGAGGATCATCACCCATCTGTCTGAGATTCTTGCAGAGTAACAGGCCTGTCAACAGGCTGGAGGTTGGATGAGCTGACCTATAAAGGTCCCCATCTTCAGCAGTCACTAACTAAGCAGAAAGGGGTGAAGCTGGAGAGAGGAGTTTGAAAAGCTTTGTTTGAAATGCTTCACTGAGGCTATGAGCTTCTCCCTAACCACAAGTTTCTGAAGAGGTTTTTAAAATCTTTTTTTTTATACCATGGTTTTATATGCACATAAATAGACATACAGACAAGGTCAAGGCTCTTCCTCAGACTCTCTTCTACCTATCTCTATTACACTTCAGTCTGCCAGTGTATCTTTAGAGCAGCAATCAACTTAAATAACCAAGTACCCATGAACCATAACTATGACGTGCACCACTTATAATTGTCTACAGGTCTCCTTGTAATGGCTACAGAACAGATCCTTCTCCTGAAGATGGAGATGCTGACATCTCCACTTGACCAAAGGAGTGCTTTTCTTGCAGTGTTTACCCTTTTTAAGAGGCTTCCTGCCTCCTTAGGACCAGACAGAGGAATGAGCACTTCCTCACTTGGATGAGGCAAAGGAAAGCATGTCTGTGTGCACAGGTGACAAACCTCAAGCAACAACCTCTCTGTCATTTAGAGCACAAGATTTCATCTTGGCCCTAAAACTCTTACTTATTATCTAGTATATTCAAGAGAAAGGAAAGGGGATTTAGAATTTATTGTATACCCATGATGAACCAGGTACATTGGGTAGATGTTTTTGTAGATAGTTTTCAAGAGAAGGTATTCACTTCCAGGAGCAGTTGAATCACTTGTACAAGATAAACAGGACATAGAATTCAAAGCCAACACATAAGGCCCTTTGCATGGGTTATCTCAATTATTCTTATACAAACCCACACAGTAGCTTCTCTCCTCACTCCCATTCCTACTTCACAAGTGAGGACTTGAGGTCTAGAGAGATTAAGTATTTGCCTTGATAGATGGAAGGGCTGCAGGTAAACATGGAAGTCTTAGGTCCTGGTCCTAGGGTCCCTACACATCTACTTAAAAGGAAGAGTCCAGTTCTCAGCCAAGCATTTCTGACTTGTGCAGATGCATTTATTCCACCATATCACACTGCATCTCAGAAAGAAGACAGTGCAGCCATCCAGGAAATTGAGGCATACCGAATATTTCCCACACACATTCCAGGTATTGGATCTAAAGCCATGGAACAGATGTGGGAATTGCTCAGGCCTTTCCACACTCTCAACTTTCACTCCAGAGCTTCTGTCTCCATGCCCCTGGAAGCCTTATTTCCTACTCAGAAAGAGTTAGAAGGGATTAGAAAGGGGTGTGATTCTCTGGACATACACTATACACCAGTAGCCAAGCCACTCCTGCAAGTCTCAGCCTTAGTCTAAAGGAGGCCATAGTTCTTTGGCTCATCCTGGGGCTCGGGGCCACCTCACAGCTTGTGTGTAATACAGAAGCCCCCGTCCAGGCCTCATCCCAGATTCCCTAGTCAGAATCTCCAAGGTGGGCCATGGGCTTATACATTGTTGTTGTTGTTGTTGGGTGCCGTCGAGTTGGTATCAGACTCACAGCAAGCCTCATAGGGTTTTCAATGGCTGACTGTTTTGGGATTGCCTTGGGAGTGGATTGCCAGGTCCTTCTCCCATTTTTGCGGTGCTGGGAATTGAACTCGGGACCTCAGAGACTGCAGCACAGTGATCTACCAACTGAGCTAAATCCCAGTTCCTGGGCTTCTATACTTTTTTCTAAAATCTACCCAGGACTCTGGGTAATATTTCCTTATACTTCTGCATTTGAACCTTTCACAATGAAAACAAGATTAAATATTCCTTTATGAAATAAAATAAATAAATAAATAACAGTGTGATATGTATACACAGCCTGCAGCTGTACCACTGTGGCATCTGATCACATCAGATATCAGAAGCTAAGCAGGGTCGGACCTGGTTAATACTAGGATAGGAGACCACCTGGGAACACTAGTTGCTATAGGCTTGGGAGAAGGACCCAGCAACCCACTCCCAAAAAACAAGTAGCCATTGAAAAAACTCTATGAATAGCAGAGAAGCACTGACAACAGTATTTTGTCTGTTGTACATAGGGTCACTATGAGTTGGACGCTGACTCGACAGCACACAACAACAACAACATGAATCCACATGTATTCATGCTCCCAATGCTTTCCGAGTTCTTCCTGGTGTGCAGCCAGATTGGCGATCTTCTAGTGCTGTTCACCTTATTCCAGCATGTGGCTGTACAAACTCTGACCTGTTGCTTTCATTAAGAATTTTAATGAAAATCAAAGAAGTAATATCGGTGCTGGCAAGGGAGGACAAAGAAAGAAAAGAGACCAACAATAAAATTGAATGAAGGTGCAGGAAAAGGTACAGATTTAAACTCAAGAAGACCTTGGTCTGGATTGTACCTCTCTCATTTATTGCTACCTTGGTATTCCTGGACTGGTTGCTTAATTGCTTTGAGTCTTGTTTTCCTTATATATAATCTGAAGATAATAATTTCTGTCTTGCAAGTATTAAACATAATAATGCATGTAGCACACCTAATGCATACGCAGTGACAGCAATGGCATCTATTATTATCATCAATTTCATTGTTATAAAACCAATATTTTATTAGCATTGATGATCCTTCACTTCCCAGTAATAAGTGAGAAAGAATGATTAAAAAAAACTTAGGATCCTTTAAATGAATAGGAAGAGACAACTTACAAAGTATTCAAGCATAGGAAACACCATAGGTGGCTGCAGAAATGTCTCCGAGGTGCATGGGAGCTATTTGATCTTTTTATATTCTGGAGTTCCCAAGGGCAGGTTCCCTGTTCCTGCTGGAACTGATATAAGGCCAAGTACAAAGATGGCACTCAATAGCACAATTGTATCACCTCTTTCTTTTTAGTACCTTGAAAGAAGAAAATCAACAACTCTCCAGGTAATTTTTGTGGAAGAAAAGCAGCATCAAAAATTGGAAGGTGATTGCTTAACTTTCCAAAGAAAGAGGGATTGTGATCTTTGCATATTTTGTGGCATGTTTAGAATCAGATGGTATCTAATCGGCAGTGCCATGGCATTAGAGAAAGGAAAAGGGAATCCATCAGAAGGTTCTGTCTCCCCACATGGATTAACAGTGGGAATCTGGCTGCTAAAGTCATCTTGTCATATCACAACAGAAGGAGGCCATCCAAGGAGCTCCTGTTTGGAGACAGGTTCAGAGGAAATTACTCTGATGGATGGCTGTGGGCTCTCGGTGCACCTGTAGAAAACCAGCACTGAATAGCAGGTGGAAGAAATAATAAGGAAGGAATCACAAGACAAATTGCCAGATGAAAAAGCATCCTATAAAAAAAAATAGACCTTTTGTGAAGATGACATCAGGCAAATGATTATAAAACAGAAATCCACAGTCAATTTAGATTGCCACAAACAGTCCTCAGCATAAAATGGATCCTGCCCTTTGCCTTTGCTTGACCCCCATCTGAAAGGAACCTGGGCAGCCCACTATGCTGGTAGGTTTTGCTGGAGGGCACCAAGACTCAGGCACATGCCTTTCTCAATGTCCCCAACAAGTAAACAAGAACACAGCCATGTCTCCTATTCTCTTTTCTGTTCATTCTGATTAGCTCTTGCCCCAGAAGGGGGGGTCACCTGGACACAGGAATGTTCAACTTTCAAGGTAGGTCACCAGGGACAGGTAGCCTTTTACAAAGGGTCTGAGGAAAGAATGTTTGGCTAGGAGATAACTAATACCCCCAGGGGAAACACCCTATGTCAGGGATGAGCTCATGAAGTGGTGAGATGCTCTCTCCTACAGAGAGAGGGAACTGAGGTGGGCCACTCTGTCATGGCATTTTCAATGATCTCTCCCATCAACTCTTAATGATCTCATTCCCAGGTCTAACATGGCCTAGGTCCTGAAAAGACTGACAAAAAGGGCACACCATAAAACCCAGGACTAGAAGAGAAGAAAGGAGGTAGAGATCAGGAGCCAAATGTCTAGCTCTTCCATAGCTGTCAAAGAAAAGTATTCTTATACTGAAACCCTTTATCTTCCCAGGTTTGTGAGACCTAGACACTTGTGCTTTATGTGGACCTCCAGGTCTGTCATCTGTGACCTTGAGGAATCATACCCTTTCTTTGGCTCCCCATATCTGTTTCCCAGAGGAAAGGAGAAGACAGGGGGAGAGACAGCCCTTATGATTTTTTTGTCTTGAACTTTCTTTAGTTACAAGGATAATTTTTGAAATATCCTCTGGTGATTTGGATATTCTAGAGTTTGTTGTTGTTTGTTTATGTTGTTTGGGGTGTTTTGTGTAGGAAGTTTCTATTATCCTAGCACCAGGGAAGGAGAAGATAAATGTTACCTCCGGAAGGTTCTGCTATGGGGAAAGCTCCTGTCAGGCAGGAAGGAGAAAGAGAAGACAGCTTTTTTGGCTGCAGGAGGAGGCTGAGGGAACAAGACAAAAAAAAAAAAAAAAAAAAGGAAAGAAAAGATTTCTCTTTCTCTCCGTCTTCTATTCTCTTCCTTTCTTTCATCTACTTCTAAGACCAAAACTGAAGCAGAACCACAGGCAAACTTGGGAAGCATCCCAGAAAAATGAAGCTCATTTGTGTTTTCCCAGACGCACGTGGAAAAGTTTCATGAGCCTTTAGAGAATCACCACATCCAATATGGCGCCCCTCTCTTCTGCCAAGACTGGAAACGTCAGAGAGAAGAAGGCAGAGTTCACTGTGGATTTTCCCAGAGCCAAGGTCAGTGTAGTAAACATTCCTCAGTATCTAATGGGTTAGGGGTGGTCACCAAGGCAGATGGGACACAAACAGGCCAACATGACAAGCTCCAGAGGCTGCCCAGTGAGATGCGCCCCCTATCGAGAGGCTGTGGGGTACAAAACCCAGGGGTACAAGGTAAGGATGGGTCCCCAACTCAAAGATGCTACAAAGTAGTGGTCAGTTCCATGCTCTATGACTGTTGCTGTGCCTCCTGTCCAGCTCAGAACCTAGACTCTGCCAGCACCAGAGAGTAGAGGGGAAGACACCAGCAACTGAGGCAACCACAGAACTAACAAGGAGCTCTTCCAGCTCTGCATTTGTCAGGAGATAAAGCTCACCCTCCAGCCCAGACACAGCCATTCTCACTCCAGTGGGAAGCAACCTCAGAAGCCTAGTTTCTATTTATTTATTTATTTATTTACTTACTTACTTACTTACTTACTTACTTACTTATTTATCTATTTATTTTGCAGTATTGGGGGGTTGAACCCAGGGCATGCTTTGCAAGTGCTGTATCACTGAGCTCTACCCTCAGCCCATTTTTTTACTTTTTGAGACAGTCTTGCTAAATTACACAGATTGCCTCTGGTCTAGAACTTCCACCTCCCAAGTTGCTGGTATTACAGGCATGCACCACCGCACCCAGCTCAGAAGCCTAATTCTAAAAGAGACCAACCACACATCATTGGATGCCTATAAAGGATATCATGACAAGCAGATCTGAGTGCTTGTGTATGGCAGGCTTTAACATATTAATTTTACAACACCTGACATAAACAGAGCTTTGTCCAGGAGAATCTATGAGGCTGCTAGTGTGCAAAACTTCCCACTCACACAGCCTCTGGTTCTCATTGACTCACTGTTCCATGTGACCCTTCCGTGCCAAGAATGCTAGAGACAAACAGCTTCCCGTTAAAAGTATGTGACTACTCAACCACAAGCATGGAGTTAGGAAGTCAGCAATTTCATGTCTATAACTGGATTCTGATTTATATTAGTTGAAAACTATGGGATAAAATTAACCTCTCCCAATCCTTTGTCAGAGAAACATTGGGTCAAGCGGAGAGATTTAAGAAGTTGTGTTGTTGTTCCTGTTTGATATTTGGTTTGGTTTGTTTTTATTTGTTTTGCTTTGTTTTCCTAAATGGACTAGGCACAACTGGGTCCTAATTAATCCCAAAAAGTGTGCTGTGGAGGAGAAAACAATTCCACCTGGGGAAGAGCTCTTTGCTTTCCCTGATTCCCAAGTTAGGTTTATTAGGCACAAAAAGCAATGTAGATCCCTGGGTCCCACAACTCCATTCCAACTCTACCCAGCCTTATGTTCTGTGTTATGTTTCCCAAAGCCTTTCCAACTCCCCAAGGGGAGCGAGAAGTGCATGAAAGGGTAGCACAATGTGCTAGAGTATGGAGGGTCCTCCTGCTTCATCTGTATGTGGGACAGCATGGCCCCCATAGTCCTCAGACAGGTCATTATGTCACCATCAGCTGGCTGGGGTCCTTTTGCTCTGCCTGGATAGAAATCATAGGTAGAAAAGGAGAAATTCTTCAAGTGCTGGTCTTTAGCAGCATCTGTGTCCCTGAGCATACCATGACAGTGAGCAGAGACAGCAGACAGGCAGGAGCATCAGCAACAAATAGCACCTTCTAGTGTTGTAGCTCTTCTGTAGGCCAAGGAGGTAAAGATTCTTCAGCCCTTCAAGAAACACTGACATAGTACCAGGCATGGTACTGTGTCAAGGAATGTTTTGTTCTGTTGTACATAGGGTCACTATAAGTTGGACCAGACTCAATAGCACCTAACAACAACAACATGTAGGCCTATATGTTGGGGACTTCTAAACCCATAAGTGTTATAGCTCGTATGTAGGCCAAAGAAGTTGGGATTCCTCAGCCCTTGATAGCAGCTAGCATTGCAGCTTCCATATAGGTTAGGAATAGGGATTCCTTGGCTCTTGAAAGCAGCTGGTGTTTCAGCTTCTGGACAGGACTGAATATTGGGATTCCACAGTCTTAGATAGCAGCCAGTGTTAGAGCTACCTGGCCAAAGACTCAACAGCTCTCTGGAACTCTTCCAGCAACCAGGGCATGTGGTTTCTCCTTTTTGGATCTTTACAGCATTTTTTCTCTCTCCCACCATTCCTCTTCTTAATGCTGTGGTTGCTCTCTCAAACCATTCAGCTACCTCTTATTGCTATGGCCACTGTCATGGTTGCTGCTGTTCAGGAAGCAACAATCACAGCTCTTCCGCTGCTGCTTCTGCCACTGCTAGTTTCTGGTCTTGCAGACTCACCTCTTCTTCAGCCGTCAAAAAACTAGTTGCTTTGCTGCTTCTTTAGTTTGGCATTCTGATTCCTCTGTTGTCTCTGCCTCTGCTGCTTCACTATCTCTGCCATACCTTTACGCTGTCATCACTACTCTTCTTCTGTCTCCATTGCTTCTTTCTTCATGTTACCAGCTCAGCCCATACTCCTAAAAGTAGGTAACAATCACTCAAGAGAAGCCTTTTATTGAGCCTAATCTTGCAATCCCCAGGTGACAGCACAGGAGCATGAGTCCTGATCAGCTTCCTAAGAGAACTGAATAGCTTTCCTTTATAGCCCAAGAAGGGAAGTTTACACCAATCATAGAAATGAAGGTTTGTGTTTGCACCAATCACAACAATCCCTTTTGCACCAATCACAGCAATTTCTTTAGCACCAATCCCAGCAGTCCCTTTTCTGTGCCACAAGTGGAAGTGCTCCCCATCTTGCCTGGGTTGCTTATTACTGGGTCATCTAGAGTTCACGGAGGCTTGTGAGAGCAAAACCTCCAATGCAAGCTGCAAACTGTTTACACATGGCTGGGGTTGTACCTTCTGGAGCTGGAGTTATGCAGCTGTGGTAATTGTCACATGACTTCCTTAAGGTATCTTTGAAGTGTTCAAAACCACCAGCATAAGGGGGATTGAGCTGTCTGCTTGACTGGGAATTCTTTACTCAAAGCAGCCAGAGTAGCAAGGGAGAATCTAACAGCTGCCAGTTGGGAAGTTATATTGCCCCATCCCCCAACATCTGTGTTTCCTTACAGGAAAATAAGCAGCAAAAGGAGCACTTGCAGTAAGAATGACAAAACTTTGTAATTAACATTGATGTTTAACAATGTATTAACAATATTTCACACACAGCACTTCAAAGAGAGGTGGATCCCCTGATTTGTGTCACTTAGTTGGTCACAGGAACACAGGCTGCCTAGAGACCTATACATGGTTCCACCCACATGGTCCTCCAAGGGCTATGAGATTGTGATTTGGTGCTGTTTTGTAAAATTCCTCCAAAAAGATGCTCGTAAGTTAACCTCACTTGTTCCTATCTTCAGTAGGACAGACTAACCTCAGAAAAACAAACTAAGCAGGTTCTCTTGATCAACTTGAAAATACCCTTTGTTGACAATTCTTTAGCAAAGTGGTAAAAACAAGCCCAAACAAGTCATTGGCTTAACCATTGCAGTAGGTGACTGTGGAAAATTAATTTGAGTTAGTTATGTCTTGTCTAATGCCCTTGTAAAGTTGGGTCAAGAGCAGAGAAGCACCTTCATGGTGCTGAGACCAGGGGAGGGGAGGAGGCAGCCCAGAGTTTCCCTGGGTCACCGTTGTGCAGTTCAGTTCACACTGCTCTGTGTGAAATCCACAGATGACATTGCTGGGGTTGACACAAAGCCCAAAGATCCAGCCTCAGATCTTCTTTGTAAACACGATAGATGGCTCTGTAAACATAACTGAAGTGTGATGGTGTTTTATAGTCCATTCTTTAAAAATTCTTCAAAGATATGTCAACAACCATTTGAACAGAGAAGATTTTAGGCAGTGGATGGTCTTATTCGCAGGATAACTTCCTGCCTCCATATAGCCAGGGACACTTCTCTACTTAGGGCAGAGCCTCAGAGAGCTGTTAGAGAAATAGCTTAGATTTAAAAACCCTGGTTTCAGGAGTGGATAATTTTAAGAAAGCTCTACTTTGCAGTGAAATACATGACAGAGTCTTATGGGAAGGGACTACATAGAAGAAAGAGTGATCTGGCCCCCAGACATGGTAAGTGAGTGACCCAGTGTGTCCAGGATTAAGCTTGAGCATCTCAAGGTCAAGGATGGTGAGAATAGTGTTTTCGTCTCTGTATTCCCAGAACTTAGCAATGTGCCTCCCACAGAGTAGGTATTATGAAAAGTTAAATGGATAAGCAAATGGATATGAAACCTAAACTTTAGTTTCCCTTCAGTTTTGATTACAAAAACACGAGTCCTGTCAACCTCATAGCATGACTTTGAGCATCAGGAAACAGCATAAGCCTACTCCATACTGCATCTTCTGTGCAGCCTCTTCTGACCTACTCCATCCTTATCCTCACTGTACTTTTGAGCTCAGCATTCCATGTTGTAATTTACATATGGAGGGTCTGTCTTTGCTAATGGATTTATAGGTACAATGGCAGGGACTAGAAATTTTATCTGTGTCCTCATGCCCCATACAGAGGCTGAGGGGTGTTGCTTACTGGGTCCTGGAGAAAGCTGCTCCAAGAGCATCTCTCGGAGCCCAAATTCTGGTGACCACACTGCAGTTGGTGCCCTTGGAAGTTTAGGCATCTGTGGAAACTAACATGTGCCTGAGCGAGAGTGGGAAGAAATACAGTTAAATGTCTTCACAAGGAAATGTCAGATGAATGAAAGAGGAAGTGCAGAGCAGGGAAGAGTGGGTACAAACAGTGTGCATAACAAGGCCAGAAGTTGCAGGGAGCAGGCAGCTGTCAGGCTCCAGGAGAGTCAGCTGTCTGTGCTGTGCAGAGGGCCGAGGATTGAGGCTGTTAGTATCCTAGCTCCACATCCTTAACACCAGTTCCCTTCAACTGCTAAAGAGCTCGATGCTCCCTGGTGGTTAGCGGAGGAGTTTGTCAAGATGAGAAATCCACTCCAAAACGTTTTACATCTTCCACACAATTGGCTCGTTCACAATGTAATTGTGCCAAAAGCAAAGGCGTTCAAGCACTCCCCAGACGCCATGTGCAGTTCACCCCCAGATCTTGATAATACTTGCCAAGCTTTCTGCGTTACCTAGGCTTCCACAGAAGGAAGATGGGACAAGATACTCAGGACTTTCATCACAGTGAGAGATGCTTGAATATACTGCTCATCTTCAGCAGGAAAGAAGGCATTTCCAGGCTCATGTTATCTTTCTCAAAGAGAAAAATACTGTGTATTTTGAAAGGCATCCATAAACCATTTGGCCAAATAAAGAATCTTCCACATCAGAGTTTGCAAACACATGGCATTTACAATGCCAGCTTTGTCTTTTGCCTCTGTGATGGACATTGCTTTCCAATTACTACTGCATACCGAGATGCAAAAATTCAGCCCCAGAAACCTTCTTAACACCAGGCTTTAGGCAGTCATTCTATGACATTTATAATTGAGATTTTCCACCACCATGCTACATGCCTCCCGAGCTGGAGCTGGACTTACTCATCTAATCGCCTGTTGTACCCTATGTGCATGTTTTAGTTTTCCTGCCCTTTCTCTTGGTTATAGACTCTAATTTACTTTAGAAAACTACACACTCTCCACACTTCCAGTCCAGTCATTCAGGATCAGTCATTCTACTCCTGTCTCTGCAAGCAGACACATGAGTTAGGCCTGGCCAGACAGAACCAGCCAGAGAGATCAGACCAGGTTCTAGCTTATCCAAAAAAACAATCTCGGGACTTAAACCAGAATAACCAGGAAAAAGGAACTTTTCTTAATACTGGACCCAGGCTTGCAGAATTGTAAGCCTCAATCCAAAGTAGCCCATCTTTCTAGTGGTGAAACCAAGTCAGAGAACATCAGAGTGAGAGAGGGGCATCTGAGTCCTCCTGAGTCATGGTTTCCCTTGATTCTCTGGCTTCTGATGGTTCTGAAGACAGATCTCCTGTTGTACTTTTTGATTACATGGGCTGATAAAATTCACTTTAAAAGGCAGCTACAGCCAGCTTTGCCTACAGCCATACTACTGTAGCATCGATCCCATCAGATCTCAGAAGCTAAGCAGAGTTGGACCTGGTTGGTACTTGGATAGAAGACCACCTGGGAACACCAGGTGCAATGGGCTTGGGAGAAGGACCCAGCAAACCACTCCCAAAAAACAATCGGCCATTGAAAACCCTATGAATAGCAAAGAAGCACTAACAATCCTGTTTTGCCTGTTGTACGTAGGGTCGCTATGAGTGGGACACAAACTCGATGGCACCTAACAAGAACAACACAGCCAACTTAGGTGGTTTCTGTCACTTGCACTGAAGCAGCCCCAGTGGGTCTGGGAGGTTTGGCATGACAACCTCCTTGGTTGGCAAGCGTTCACTGAAGGAGTAAGGAATAGATTGTCCTAGATCCTGCCCCAAATGACGGCAGTCAGTTTCATTCTTAGGGCCTTGAACATAGGCCCACATCCAGGATACCTCAGAAGAAGCAGTCACAAAAGGACCATCACGAAGAAGAGTCTACCCATGGAGACTGTTTATCAGTGGCACCTCAGAGCCACCCAGTGGTACAGTTCAAAGACACAGCCAAGTTTTCAGGGGTGAGCAATTCTGGCATCATTGCTGTGGTTTGCCAACCTCACTGCCACAGATACAGCTGAAAAGGCAAGCACAGGACCTGCCCACTGCCCCCTGCCCACATCAAAGATCTGAACCTGCTTCCCTGGCCTGCTGCTGCTGCTGGAACCACCCTTCCCTCATCCCCTGTACCAGTTTCCAGGTGTGCTGTCCTTGCACTTCATGTCCACCCTTCTTCAACCCACAGAGCCATCCTCCCACCTGCCATCCTACCTCCCCACTGGCCATTTCCAGACACCCCCTTCAGTTCTGTAGATAGGGGGATTAACCCAGCTGTAAGATCTCCTTCTTTGGTAAAAAGCTCCTACTGAGTTTATCTGAGTTCCTTAAAAAGACTCTCAACACCAGTCCATAACTTTCTACCTCACCCTGGAATCTGGTTTCTGTATGTGAAGGCAGATCTGCATTTTCCTCAACACCAGGGATCCTTCTAGATACAGTTGAGTTTGCTACTGAAGGCTGGATCAGAATCCTTGGTCCTCTTATTATAGAAGCCATAAATGTTCTCCCTGTTGATGCAAGACTAAGGATTAAAATATTAATCAGAAGTAATCAAGTATGCATTATTCAAACTTCAGGCACTCTTGGCCCTGATGCCAAGAGAGTCCACATTTTTCAAATGCTAAATGCTTATTCTTTTCCAGAGAGCTCACATTTCAGCAATCCTACCAAAGAGGACATTTGGGCTCATTTCTCAGCATGGGCCAAAAGAAATAAGAGCACAATTGAGCTCCCACTGTTAGTAACAGGCATCCCCATCCAGGCGCTTTGTAGAAACCTCTGTGAACACGTGTCTCCCTCATTCCCTGGTCTATTACTCTTCTTGCTTCCTCTGGAGCATATCTCATGCCCAGGAGAAAACACATCAGCCAGAGAAAGACTTTGGCATTTTTATAAACAAAAACAACTCCAGCACAGCCCATGGAGAATTGTTTCCTTGCCCATGAGACCTCGATTTTTAACAGCTTTGAAGGAACCTTCGGAAATTTATGAATTTCTACCAGGACATAAGCTCTTTATAAGAGACTGATGATATCATTTTTCTGTCTTCGGAAACTACCTCTTCAAGCAAAAACAACTATGAAAGAATTCTGGTGATGCTGTCTTTTGCCCAATCTTTACTGATTTTCTGAACTCCCAAATATCTTGTTCACAGAAGTCTCCTCTTTCCCTCTGTCTCTACCTCCCCCTCTGCCCACAGCTGTAACATTCCACTGCCCAGGACCTTTGTACTGAATAGCAGCTGCCAGTCCTTGTTGCTATCTCTATCTGGAGTTTTCCCCAGTGGCACATGGGCAGAAGCCAGAACCCACATTTCTCAGACCCTTTGGCCAACTGGGTCTGGTTTGAATCTTCCACTGAGACGCAACCAGGAGGATTTGGAAGGGGGAGGAGGCAGAAGCCATCTTTATTCTAGCATCACCCTTGGGTCACCCATGAGTCACACCCTTGTATGATGAGCAACTAAGATTATCAACAGTTGGCTTTTGTGCATGCCTCTGGGGTCTAACTGAGGTCTGTCTATAATTATGAATTTGAAGGTGATGTAAGGTTGTAGGGATGGTACTTGAGGATATCCACACCCCACAATACCTAGCTGAGGACATCACAGTGTATCCATGGAAGAAGACCATCCTTTACAGAGGAGAGAACAGGCATCGTCTGTGGACAAAGAGGGCTTAGCACAGAGCGGAGGTTTGAAACCAGTCTCATCAGAATTCATCAGACACCAGTCTCATCAAAATTCATACCAGCATCCCGTTCCAATTCTCGGGTCCTACTCCTTCTCACTTGGAACTCTAGGTTCTACATAAAGCATGTGGTCAGGCTGTGAAGTCAGCTTGGGTTACAGTACTCCAACCTAGTCGGTCAGGAGAGCTGGCCAGAGGCATGGGTCTCCACTGACCCCTGACCCACAGCTGGGCCACATGGATAAAGGCCTGAGAGGGAGCAGGTGGATCAGAGGAAAGGTACTATGGCTTTCTGAGGAAAAGGAAGAAGGAACAGAGTGTGCAGTAGCTGTGTCCCCTACAGCTCTTTAAGAAGGGTACCCACTGCAAAGGTTGGCCCCACTAGTCCAGTAGAGGAGAGAAGCCACTCTGGACAAGTCAGCCTCCTCACCCACCTGCCCCAGTGCTTATTCAGTGGGCATCTGGGCAGTATGGCCAGGATATGGATTGAAGTTATCCATCCGTTCAATAATAACAATCTCTGCTGGATCTTACTATTGCCAAATCCCCCATCTGCCAAAATCAGAAAGGGAAACCATGTCCATAATTATTCATTACAGAATATTCGCTACAGAAGCAGCTGGAAACCTGGTAGCAGTTAGATTATATTACACCCCTTTCAATGACGAGCCAGCAGTTTGTCCTCAGTAGAATAGACATACCCTGCATTTGGATATGCCTCTGCTGTCCTGATATTTCTGATGGACCATCACCCCTGAACTTACTCAATACTTTTATTTCCAAGCTATTGCTTCCATACAGTATTGATTCTTACAAAGAAATTCATTTTGGCAGGAATAAGGCAATGGACTTATACCTATAGCATTCTCTGCTCTTATCATTTTCTCCATCATGCAGAAACCACTGACCTTCTAGAATATTGCAGTGGCCTAATAAAATCAGTTATGGCAGGAGTTCAGAAGTACCACTGTGTAGAATCAGGAAGCAATCTTAAAAGATTCTATGATTTGGTGACCAACAAAGGATTCTATTCCTCTGACACCAAAATATAAAGGTGAGAGGTCCAAGCACTGAAAGTAAAAGCGGCCCCCTCACTGTTACTCCCATAGCAACTTATAAAGTTTCTCTTCCACTCTACATAAATATGAGTTCTGCTGGTTTTAAGTCTTGTTCCTGAGGCAGTAATACATTCACTGAGGGACACAGCAATCCTTCCATTGAACTATAAGTTGAAATGGCTACCTGGCCTTCCACTAAACCAAAAGACAAAGAATATGGCCACTGAATCAGCTTTAATGGCATTTTCTGATTACAAAAGAGAAATTGAGCTGTTATTAAATAGTAGGAGCAGGAGAAATAGTCAAGAATCCAGGGTGTTCCCTGGGGATTGTCTGAAAATTCCATGCCCAATACCAAAAGTTCTTAAATACTTACAACCTAATACAGTCAGATATAGACTCTACAAAAGAAAAGACTCAGGTCATCCCCTCAGGTAAATAACTATCATCATTACAGTGTTGGTCAAGGGCAAAGGATATTTGGAAAGGATAGTGGAAAGAAATAAATTACAAATGCCAAGTATGGCCTCCAACAATTACACAAACTGCAGTGCAATAGCTAGAAAAATCCCTTGATTATTATTTATATATTTTTATATATTAATCAGTATTTTCAACCTCATTTGCTTCTGATTTTTGTATAGTATGCTTGGTGATATTTAACCTTATAGGCTAGTATTTAAGTGTGAAGATATTAGAGGACAATCGTGACTGATACAGAAAGACCAGGAACATCACTCAGAGCCAGATGTTGTTATAATTATGACTTTGTTTCTCCCATTTCCTGGAGAGAATGAGAACATCTTTGTCGTAGGAAAGACAGTTGTCATTAGGTAGAAGCATATTTGAGTTGTAACTGTTAACTTCACAAGTTTAAATACCAGTCTAGATTTGTTTACGGATGCTAAGGAAGCAAAAGGACGGTGGTGGTAGCCCTTGGCCCCATCCATGCTCTACCCTGAAGTGCAAAGGCTGGATGTCTGAGAATCACCTTTCCCAAGAATTTCTCACATATGGTTTGCACTAAGACTCCACCAAGGATAAGACTTAAATGATATTGAGGAGGCATAATAACAGTGAAGGGTAGACAATGAGCTTCTGTTTGGGGCATTCTTGAGGTTTTGGCATCAGTTTCCAAGTGATCTTAAGCACAGAGCAGGCCTTTCTTATCTGTGGCATTTATTGAAAACTTATAAAATATTTTCAACTAGATAAATGGATAAATAGCAATGGATGGATGGGTAGGTGGATGGATGGATGGATGGATGGGTGGGTGGATGGCTAGATGGATGAAGAGAAGTTAAAGCAAAGACTCTGTCATATATTCAAGCAATTTATAGCCAAAGGAAAAAAATGAATAAAAATTAGCATAGGAAGATCAAGTGATGGTTTTGAGTTTTGTTTTAAAGACAAATGAGAGAGCATCAAATGTTAAAAGAATATTTAAAGTTAAAAGGGAGATCTCCTAAGAGGGAAAACTCAAATTTCCTAGAGAGAATGGTGATAACTATTAAGTGAATTCTCAGACTAAATGGGGATATGTAGGCTCCACAATGAAAGACATTTTTAGAAAGAGCCCTGAGCCCTCTTCCAAGGAAAATGAAAAACGGTAGGATTCAGTGGCATCCAATTTCTAACCTTTAGACGACCTCATTATTTTAGATACATTTCATGCATTGACATAAAATCCTAGAGAAACAGATTTGGGCTCTACAGAAGAAAGACCTATTTATACAATAGGACTAATTAACCCTGGAAAGGGAGCCCCTGTCCACTACAAGCAGCTAGATGGCCAGGTATGCAAAATGTTATAGAAAACATTCTTGGACCAGCTGGTAGCTTGAACAGGAGACGTTCTAAGACCTTTGCTACGTATGACTTCCAAGGGTGCTTTCTCCTCCACTGGGGACAACTTGACGTATTTATGACAGCCCACCAAGCAGCTTACCTGCAGAAAGACACAATGGATGATGACAACTAGTAGGGAAGCTATTTTTAGATGAGCAGCCCAACCCAGAGCCCCTCAATTCCCAACACATAAGTAGTTGCCTACTCTGCATATGCAGGAGGGAGAATGATAGGAAAAGTGCCTGCTAAATAAGGCAGTCTAATTAATAAAGCAACTGTCAAGTGCCTGCAAGGCTAATTTCATCTCGTTTCACTTGCATCCTCCACCCACATAGGCAACCATCTCACCGAAGTCAAGTCATTTCTAAATTGCCTTTTAAGAGGAAGGTAAGTGCACAAGCTGCAGTGAACTAACGGGGATCCTAGGGGCTGAAACTCTATCTGAAAGTCAGAGCCTGTGCTTCTGATCTCAGCTTTTCAAAGACCATCTTGGCCCCACCATGCCCCCTGAGGCTGGAGAGCACTGGAGGAAGTGACCAGTCCATGCTGGAAACCCTTAGAGAGGCTGCATTCAAGCCCAGCTTCAAAGACGTCCTGCTGAAAGTGCTCTCCAAGCAGGGCCAGAGCTTAAATGTCTAACAGGGTTCTGACTTTCTTTGAGGTCGCTGGGTCTCTGGATCTCTTGCTCCAAAGTCCAAGGCCCAAGGAGTTGGAGAGGGCCTCCCTGCACAGGCCCTGCTTTCTCATCGGCATTGCCTCCCAGCTGAGTGCACTGAGGCAAATTGCTCTTTTCTCAGAGGTTTGGTTATTCATCCATACAGTGGGGACAACTGCATATTTGCAAGTTTATGCAAAGATTGTTGTTATTGTTGTTTTTAGGTGCTGTCAATTTGGTGTCCAACTCATACCAACCCTAGGTATAGCAGGCGAAACAGTACTGTCAGTACTTCTCTGATATTCATAGGGTTTTCAATGGCAGATTGTTTGTTGGGAGTGGGTTGCCAGGTCCTTCTCCCAAGCCTATAGCACCTGGTGCTCCCAGGTGGTCTCCCTTCCCAGTACTAACCAGGCCTGACCCTGCTTAGCTTCTGAGATCTGACAGGATCCAATGCCACAGTGGTACAGCTGCAGGCTGTGCAAAGATTAACTTAGATAATATGTGCAAAGCCCTAAATACAGAGTTCACCACATAGCAAGCTCTCAAAAAAAGAATAATACTTTGCCCATCTACTGACCTTATCACTGGTACTTTGAAAATCCAAAGGCATATTATTTTTCTTTAGTGTTAATACTCCCTCATTCTTAAATGGGATTTTCATATATAAAGTATTACTGTTAATAACTGCAGGCTCAAATATCCATTCAACAAACATTTATTGAGTGCCAAAGATATGCTGAGCCATGTGATTGACAGAGATAAATGTATGTATGTCCTGTCCTCAAGGAGTCCAAGTTTCCTCTACTCCTAAGCCAAGCAGAAGAGTTAAACACCTTTGCTCTTATAATAAGATGCACTTAGGACCCTGTTATCTCTAGACTTGTGTTGTCACAGGGTGGGCATCTGGCCCCTGAGACAGGGCTATGTTCAAGGATTCAAATACAGTGATTGGGCATAGCCTAGCAGACTGGCATGCTTTGTAACCAAACTGAGTACTAAATAGAAAGGACTCTGGGACTCATCTGGAACCTGGGCCTTCAATGTACCATGCCCAAAGTCACTGTGGAGTGTTTGCAGCATTTTTAATATGCTTCCTTTATCCACTGCTTGGTGACTTCCCACTCATTCATTTACTTTCCATTCAACAGCATTTCTTGAGCACTTACTATGTGCCAGACACTATCGTGCATGCTATGGAGACAGAAAATAAATCCATAGTCCCTGTGCATGAGACATTCACAGTCTCATGAAGTGGACAAACAGATCAGATGCAGAGAGAGATGGGGTTGCACCATGGGTTCTGTGATGGGTGCTAAGGGCAGGAGGAGCACAAAAGTGGCTCCGCATGTGTGACAGGGGTAACCAGAAGAGACAGCATGGAGTTGAGTTGGGGATTTCTTAGTCAGTGGAGGGTGATTTCACAAACTGGCATGTACTGGGCAGCTTAAACAACAGATATTTGTTTCTCTCATTTCTGGAAACTAAAATTCTGAGATCATGGTAGCAGCATGGTTGGGTTCTGGGGAAGGTCCTCATTTGGGTTGGAGATGGCTGACTTCTCATTATGTCTTCAAGGGATGGAAATAAAACTAGGTAGCTCTCTGGCCTCTTCTTATAAGGGCACTAATTCCATTCATGAGGGCTCCAACCTCATGCCCCAGCTACCTCCCAAAGGTCCCACCTAGTGTCATCCCCTTGGGGTTAAGGTCCCAAACATATGAATTTTGAGGGCATACAACGTTCAGCCCATTGCATTACTCAAGCAGTAAGGGAGAATAAAAAGAGGCAAACTCCTCCTCCCTCCCCCTGTGGTTATATTCAGGATTCCATGGGATTGTATGATGCCCGTCCACACTGGAGAGGGCATCCTCTTTACAGAGGCCTCCCATTCTATGTTAATCTTGCTAGGACAGTACTCACACTCAGAATCATGTTTGAGCAAATATCTGGGCACATTTTGGCCCAGTCAAGTTGACACATAACATTAACCACCAGAGGCAGAGCAGAGGAGAGGGTGAAAATCTGTAAGCCCAGAAGCATAAGCCAGGGTAAAACCTAGGGGTGATCCTGTGTGGCTGCTTCAGAGAATGACTGTAGAGGTTTAGCCAAGGGTGATGCAGAGGTAAATGGAAGTCAGACCACTTATTTTCTCCAGACAACCCACATGTTTGCTAAAATGAAAACAATAATTTTTCAAAATCAGTGTCACTCCTTTGGTGAGATGGCCTATGAGGGAAAGGCCTGGATGAAATTCCAGTGGGAGAGCCCTTTCTCCCTGGTGGGACCCTCACCTAGATGCTTGGAACCCACCAATGGATAGAGGCCATTGCAACATATATCACTCAGCTTCAGTCCAAGAAATATCACTGTCAGCATCATCTATGGCCTCATCAAGGACCTACTATACCATCTCCTTCCAGAACCACAGTGGCTGCAACCACTGTGGTTGAGTGTCTACAACCTTCTGCAATCACAGCTAATATTGGGTCACTGGGTCACTTTCCCAATGGTGCCACCTGGGCTCAGAGGCATCCCACCATCTTGTTTTGGATCTAGATACCAATGGATGGCCATCACCAGCTTTGTGACTCGGCACAAGCCAAGCACACATTAGGGAAAAAGTAGAAAGTGAGGGAAAGTGCAAGGACAGTCCTCCCGCACACTGTGCAAGAGACACTGGGGTAAGGCAAGGCAGGCCCCTGTACAACTCCAAACCTCGTTTTGCTCACAGGTAAAGTGGAAATATCAATGCCATCCTGGAGGACTTGTTGGGAAATGCCAGCACCCTGCAAGCTCCTTGGGAGAGGAGCTTTGTCCTGGTCTCCATAGCTCCAGTCCCTGATGATTTCCCAGCACAGGGAGAAAGCTTTTGAAATAACTAGGCATGTGTGTGAAGTGCCTGCCTCCCAGTTAGCACTGAGTGAATGTTCATGATTGATCTCTGGGTCCCAGCAATAACTCCACCCTGAGGATCACAGCAGAGACAAGAGCAGAGAGGGCACACTGATACCAACGTTCCCCCAGGAACACTTCCACCAGGAAGAGGGGGACACATCCCTTCCCAGAAGGCCCAGCCAATGTCTACCACAGGGAAATCTTTGAGAGTCCCATGTGTGGTGTGCAGATTTAGGGTACACATCAGAGACAAGAAAACAGCAACTCCCAACACAGGTTGATCATGAAGCTGACAGCATCATTTACACAGAGATTTAAATCTTAGTTTAGCAATTAGGTTATAATGTGTTGAATGAATGAACAAAAGACCAAATTTCATAATGAAACATTAGTCAGTTATCTCAATTCCACGGGTTGGGGGAGAGGTCGAACATTGTATTATACCAAACTTTTGCACACATGATCTTCTGAGGTATACTGAGCTACTTCTCAATGCGATCTTTAGGAGTGAGGTTTGTGGAGGTTCCAGAGCTGATAGGCAGCAGAACCTGGCATGAAGTTGACACCCCTAGCTCCCCAAATGTATCCTTTATCTGCAAGCACTGAGATGCCCCCAGGAGGAGCAATGTGATTAGCTAGGTACTGCTTAAGGTGGAGCCCATCAAGAAAGAAGACAGCATTGTTCTGAGCTCAATAGTACTCTATGTTATGTGGAGATTGCCTTTACCTTTCTACCTTAAAAGCAATGCTGAGATGGCTTCCTGCCAGCTGCAAGTACTAGTTCCCTGTTCAATGGGGAATCTTTTGTAGAGAGGATCAAATACTGAAGACAGTAGCACTAAGCAGAGAATAAAGGCGCGCCATCCTCCTCATATGTATGCAAGAAGGACAGTTTTGAAACTACATTCTTGTAAACCTGAAGGAGACAGATAACAGGCATTTTTTAATCCAGTAGCTCAAATTTCAATCAAATATAACCTTTTTATCTTGCAGGATATATGTGGCGATTCAGAAATATTATTGTGAGGGTGTAAAGAAAAGAAAAAGTGTAGTCCGTACTGACAGGGCCATGAAGTGATAGCAAACTACTTGCTGGAACACCATAAATGATGAATTTTGTGTGGACAAGAATAATTTTCCTGGAAGGATGGAAGAGTGACACTAATACTCCTGTGACTGAAGAAAGGCAGTGTGTGCCTTGATGTGACTGCAGGAAATACAGCCATAAAAATCTAGCACAAACATCTGGGGCCAAGACTGAAATGAACAGAGAAAGGTTACTGTTAACAATGCAGATATAAAAATAGCAATCTGCAATATAATTATAAATAAAATGGTTGTTAACTTTTACAATGCCTATATATATTTATGTAATGTCAAAGTTTACACATCACCAATCTTTATATCAACTTTTATATTGGCGTTCTGAGAAAAACACTGTATTTCCTGGAGAGTGTAGTTTTGCACAGTAGTAGAGAGACTGTGGCCATAAACATCTCTCAAACACCTAGATCTCATCCCTGTGTGTGCAAATGGTATGTATGCAGTGTACATAGACATGCTAATGAAAACATAAATAACTCACCAGAGACACGGAAATGGCTTAAGAAGCTTTGCCAGTGTGACCTTTAGCAGAAATAGTGTGAAAATACTACCTCCCTCTCCAAGTGATTCCCTTGTCCCAATTTGTTGCTGTTGTTGTTAAGTGCCGTTGAGTCAGTGCCCGACTCATAGGAACGCCACATGCAACAGGCAAAACACTATTGTCAGTGCTTCTCTGCTATTCATAGGGTTTTCAATGGCTGATTGTTTTTGGGGAGTGGGTTGCCAGGTCCTTCCCCCAAGTCCACAGCACCTGGCACTCCCAGGTGGTCTCCCATCCAAGTACTAACCAGACCAGCCCTGCTTAGCTTCTAAGATCTGATGGGATCAGATGCCACAGTGATATGGCAGCAGGCTGCCCCAATTTAGAAATGTGAAAAAGGAGAAAGAGATGCCTTGACCAACCTCCCCTAAGATGGACTGCCACCAGGCGTGCCAGGCCCAGCTTTGAGGAGGTTGAGTTGGAGTCCTCCCTGGCCCCCAGCCAGCTCAGTGATTTGTAATGAGTCAAGCATTTTCTTCATGTATCCAAGTTGCCATCCATAACAGAGAAAGTCAAGCATATACATAAGGTGAGACCCAAAATCACATGAAAGACATTTTGAGACACCAGCCACAGAAACTGTGCATCAAAATGAAGGTTATCTCACCAAAAAGGTTGCCTGCAAACGTGACACACTTATTCAAGGATGAAATTGTCAAAACCACTTGTAGACCTCATCAGTGGTGACTATCCTCAAGGCTGACACCCTGCAGGGGAAGCAGCTACAGCTGTTTAGACCATGGGGCTAAATGAAAATTCTGACTTCACTTATCAGCCATGTGACCATAAGCAAGTCACTTAGCCTCTCTGGGACATCGTTTCATCATTTCTATCTTGACAACAGCAATATTCACCTAACACTATTGATGTGAAGATTACAAAGCCACCACTAGTACAGTGACCACAACAAATTATGGATAACATGGTAAAGAATGGGAATACCAGAACACTTCATTGTACACATGACTGAAAGAGATCCACATTTGTGCCTATTCCCAAGAAAGGGTATGCAACCAAATGTAGAAATTATCAATCAATATCATCAATATCACATGCAAATAAAATTTTGCTAAAGATTGGTCAAAAGCAACTGACCAGAAAATCAAGCCAGATTCAGAAGAGGACATGGAACCAAGGACATCATTGCTGATGTCAGATGGGTATTCACCAAAAGGAGAGAATACCAGAAGGATGTCTATGATTTGTTGAATATGCAAAGTCATTTGACTATGGATCACAACAAATTATTATGGATAACATTGCAAAGAATAGGAATGCCAGAACATTTAACTATATACATGAAGAATCTGTACATGGACCAGGAGACAGTCCTTTGAACAGAATAAGGAAACATTGCTTGGTTTAAAGTCAAGAAATGTGTGAGTCAGGGCTGTATCCTTTCACCATGCCTCTTCAACCTCTATGCTGAGCAAAAAATCCAAGAAGCTGAACTTTATGAAGAAGAACATTGGCATCAGAATTAGAAGAAGATTCATTAACAACCTGTGTTATATAGATGACACTTTATTTCCTGAAAGTGAAGATTTGAAACATTTACGGATGAAGATTGAAGAACACAACTTTCAGTATGGATTGCACCTCAACATCAAGAAAACAAAACTCCTTTCAATTAGATCATAAGCAACTTCATAATAAATGGAGAAAAAACTGAAGTTGCTCAAGATTTGTTTTACTTGGTTCTACAATCAACACCTGTGGAAGCAGCAGTCAAGAAATCAAAAGATGCATTGCATTGGTAAAAGCTGTTGCAAAAGAACTCTTTAAAGTGTTTAAAAGTAAAGATGTCACATTGAAGACAAACTGTGCCTGACTCATGCCATGATGCTTTCAGTGGCACCATATGATTATAAAAACTTGGCAGTGAATAAGAGAGACTGGAGAAGAACTGATGCTTTTGAATTGTGGTGCTGGAGATGAGTATTGAATATTCCATGGACTGCCAAAAGAACCAACACATCTATCCTTGAAGAAGTGCAACCAGAGTGTTCCTTGGAAGCAAGGATGGCTAGACTATGTCTTAACATATTTTGGACATGTTGTCAGGAGGGACCAATCTCTGGAGAAGGACATAATGTTTGGGAGAGTGGCAGGTTAATGAAGAAAAGGATGACCCTCAACTACATGGATTGACAAAGTTGCTGCAACAATAAGTTTAAGAATAACAAAGATTGTATGCATGACATAGTGTTAGGGAGTGTTTCACTCTGTTGTACAAAGGGTCACTATGAGTTGGACCCAGTTTGATGGCACCTAACAACAACAACAGCACAGTGATCATCAGGCAGCAGCAACCACTAGCAAGGTATCCTTCCTTCCTGCTTTAGGCCATTTATGAGCTGCACAGGCAACAGCCACATAAACCTGCCCACCCTGTCAGCCAGGGTTGTCCTAAGGATCCAGCGAGACAGAAAGTGGGAAGATACTGTGGAGATCTCATTGGCCCCCCACCTGTCCTCTGCTGTGTGTACACACAGCAGCCTTTCTGGGTACACATGAGCATGTTATTTAGACATACCCACTGGCAGGAGGGAGAAGCCTGTCCTCTGCGCTCCTCATCTTTCAACTTCAGTGGGTGCCTCAGGCAGGAAATTCTTACCTGTGTCCTCAAAAGACCAGTGCTGCACCCTGATTTGCTTTTCTCCATTAGAAAAGTAATGGTAAAAACACGGACCTTTTCCAGAATTTACTTTTTGTTAAGCATTCTTCACACACTAACCAATTTTACTCTCACAACCACCCTCAACAGATGGCATTACTATTATTCCTGTTTCACAAATGAAGAAATCAAGGCAGAGATCCATCATGTCACCTGCCAACAGATCGCATGGCCTATTGGTGGCTCAGCCAAGACAGGCATGAGGAGAGACACCGTCATGTTTGTTTGGAGACCCCGGGCATGCTTATCTTGCCAGCCCATGGTCAAGGAAATGGAGCCAAGTGGAAGCAGAGACCTGCTGTGCCCACAGCTGCAGGCCCAGCTGAATGAAGAGCAGGCATGGTCTAGGCGGTGACACAGGTGTGCTCACGCTCAGCAGCAAGAAACATAGAAGGGCCGCTGAGGACATGGGTGAGGAGGAGGAGATGGAGCCCTGCCTCTAGGTTGCCTGTTGGGATGTGGCTGGGCTCACAGACAGCCTGGGCTCCAGACTGGCACATTAGGACTCACTGTCAGACACTGCCACCTCGGGTTAAACACATCCTCTGCTCATATTCAAAACCCAGCTCTGCTCCTCACCAGTCCCCCAGGGCCGGATACAGGTGCAGGGCAGGAGCCACACATTGCTCAACCTATGCTATGTTCTCCATCAAGAGCTTAGCCAAGCCTTTCTCGGGGGTTTCAGGAGTTTTCACAGGTTACTGATGTCATTTTCCTTTTACCCATGTAACACTGCAAACCCCTGCCATTAAATAGTTTGTTTGGGGCCTAAGAGAGATGACACTGAGTTTTGTTGTGATTGTCCACAGGCCTCATGGTCCTCAAAGAGTGACCCTCCAACCAGGGGCATCTGCACCACCTGGTATATTATCTGGCCTCTGCCCAGACTTTCTGAGTCAGAAACTCTGAGCCCAGCGTGCAGAAATATGCTTCTGCAAATCCCCCACATGATGCTGAGACACAGTCTCAGTGACTGTCAGTTAAGCAGCCCATTTTTCCAGGCTGACGAGGTCTGCAAACAGAGCCTCAACACAGTCTTCCAGGTAAAGGCCCCATCGGATGCTCCCCCAGACCTACCTCAGTGCAGGAATAACTCTATTTCCTTACAGAGGAACCAGAATGGATTTTGCTAATACAAACATAGTAGCCATCTCAGCAAGGTCCCATGGGAAAAAAGTTGTGATGGTGTTTCCCCATTACTTGGGATGGCTCCATCATTAACTGCTAACAAAAGCAATGTATTTTAGAAGAGAACATACAAACAGGAAGCATGGCAGCTATAATAAGTGATTGTCGTATTTCGTGCTTCTTCACCTCTTCCTACCTGCCTGTCTGACTTGAAGCGTGTGTGTGTGTGTGTGTGTGTGTGTGTGTACACATGCACATGGGCACACATTCACATGGGTACCTACACCACTCTGCTGGGACATGACCCCTATCCTATCATAAATAAATAAATTAATAAATCATCTATTAGTTAAGATAAACTATTAGCAGTAAGAGTCCAGGGCTGGAATGAAAGACCAGCTTCAAGCTAAGAACTTCATGGCAGGATGAACAAGGATGAGCATTTTCTTCAACACATTCATTGTAAAGGACATTGTCATGGTTTGGATCTTAAATGTCCCACAAAGTTCATGTATTTGAACATTTAGTCCCCAGTTGGTGGTGCTGCTTGAGAATACTATGGAACTTTGGGAGGCAGATTCCTGCTTTGCAGAAGCAAGTCCCAGGGGTGGGATTTTAGACTTTACTCTGGACCCATGGTTCTAGTCACAATCTCTGATCCTGATCCACCATGATGTGAGGTCATCTGATGTCTGCCCTGTGGCCCACCCTGCCTCCATGCCTTAACACCTCTATGGACTGTGATCCTCTAAACGTGAGCCCCCAGTAAATCATTCCTCCCATAAGTTTGCTTTAGTCAAGTGTTTTACCACAGCCATGCACAAGCTGGCTACAACAGATGTACAAATTCAAATCAGTAGCTTTGTACTACCTAAAGAAGGGAGCACAAAGTAACACCTTCAGCTGGATATTCTGCGTTGGCAGCCCAGTCTTCTACCTCCAGCAAACAGAAGTTCAATCCCAACAAAAATGGTCAGGTCAAGTGCTCTAGTGCCATTGGCTTCATGCTTGTGTCTTTGCTCGGGGTCCTTCCGGATCAGAAGTCATCTTCTACACATGACCCCTCCATTGAGGCCCTGGGCACTGCCACCTCCCACACTGGCTATTGCCCTCTCAGCCTTGAGCACTTCCCTCTGCTTAAGGTCATCACCCCTAGCACTCCTGTTCTCATTCTTTGGACATAGCAATGCAGCCTACTTTCTTCCCTTGCTCACTGTTACTGCCTTGTCCACTCTGCCCACTCAGGATGCCATCTTCCAGCCTGAAAGTCTCGCCAGATTCTGGCTCCCTGGCTATTCCCCAAAACAAGGCAGAGTACTAAACCCCAAGAGGAAACAGCATGGAAATCACTGGCAGAGAGATGAAGGATTATGCCTCCTGCCTCCAGTCCTAAGGAAGAGCCTACTAGTCTTCTTCTTCTGAGCCCTTCCTTCACTGAGGGCTATGGGGACATCTTAATAGCCACAATTTCAGGACAATGTCTACTATTTATTATCTACTCTGTGGCACATAACACACTTCACTTTAATAGATGCTATCTCATATAGTCCTCATGACACCATGAGGAATTGTTAAGACTCCCATTTAGCAGATGAGGAAACTTATGCCCAAAGAGGTGCAAGAACTTCCCCAGAGCAGAAAAGCCCAAAAATGTCCACGGAGACTCTATTCTGCCTCCTCCTAGCTGGAGACACAGTTCAGAGCCCTTGGGAGCTCTGTCTCAAGTCTCTCCCTCCATGAGCCCCAGCTGGGTACATTCAAGCTCCTGTGGAGAAAGCCCACTTGAGGCTTCCTCTGTGAGGCCATTGCTGTTGCCCAGGCTGCCAAGCCTGACCCTCCACACCATTAGTGCCACATGCCCTTTGTTGAGTAATTCAGAATAAGCAATCACTGGATCTCACTGCAAAGATAAGAAGGCTTGCCTGTCCACTTCACAGGACAAGGGTGGAAAAGGCATTCAGAAGAGATTGAAAGCATAACACAAGCATTAACCTAAAGGTTTAAAGGAGAAAGCAACTTATGATAGTTATCAGATTCCAAAACATGAAGTATTATGATGCAGTCTTCAATGCTGAAACCTCAAAGCAGATGACGAGAACCAATTAAATAATCAATTTCCAATGAAGATATAAAATAACCAAAAAGTGATAACTGCCATATGATCCAGCAATTCTACTACTGGGTACATATCCAAAGGAAATGAAATCAGGATGTGACAGTAACGTTTGCACTCTCATATTAACTTCAACACTAGTGGCCAAGAAATGGAAACTACATGAGTGTCCATCAACTGACAGGTGGATAAAGAAAATGTGATACATATACACAATGGAAAACTATTCAGTCATAAAAAATGAATCCCACTATTTACAACAATATGGTTGAAGTTAGAGGACACTATGTTAACCCTCTCAGGACAAATACTTTTTATTTAAAAGGAATAATAAATTTGTTTATTATTATATTTTTCTGTTACTAAAAATATATTGAATGACATTTAATGATCTTTT
Source organism: Pedetes capensis (assembly GCA_007922755.1). Taxonomy (NCBI): domain Eukaryota; kingdom Metazoa; phylum Chordata; class Mammalia; order Rodentia; family Pedetidae; genus Pedetes; species Pedetes capensis. Next base: position 5,784 of record VMDO01005410.1, on the reverse strand, counting down.
TTTAAAAAATCAGATTCAAGGTTTGTTCATGGGATGATCATTATCAGAAAGAAAACTAGAAATAAAAAGAAATTTATTCAAGCCAAATAAAAATGAGTTCAATATATAAAAAGCAAAAATTATATTATTGAACATAATAGAGTATAAAGCATTCATTGCAGAGCCCAACTCCACAAGTAGAATATATAGTAGGACTTCATTTCTCTATTTCTTCTTTAAACATCTTGTCCACCTTGTTCTTTGTTATTATAGTACCACTGGCAAAAGTCACCCATGTTTATGGAAGAGTGCTGTTTTATGTTGATGGATATCCAGTTGTTGATCACCTCTTCACATTTGCGTGTGGTCTTCCAGTTTCAATAAATGGTTCTGCCAACACTACCAAAATATATAATAATGATGTTTTCCCTCACTTTATCTCATTGAAGTGAATGTATGAATTTACTGCTGCTATCATAAGAAGTAGGTTGGGGTTTAGCTCAGTTGGTAGAGTGCCACAAAAACAGGAGAAGGATGTGACAATCCACTCCTGAAGCAATCCTGAAACAATCAGCCATAGAAAACTCTATGAGGATCACTATGAGTCAAACTCAACAGCACCTAACAATAACAACAATCATAAGAAGTTTATTAAAAGAAAAAACCCTTCTTCCACTACATTCCTGATTTTCTGTCAAATTCATAGAGACTACCCATCAGATCAACATCGACCATATACTTGTTATAAAATGATACAATCTGTGGACACTTCACAGCAGGCTCTTTGCCATTTTTCTGTATTCTGTATACTTGAGTCATTCCACCTCCATGACAGTTACTAAATACTAAAACTACAGTGACATAATCTCAACCTAACATATTGTTGGGGCATATCATCCCACACATAAAACAAGCATATTTCACATATTTATACAAGTAAATATACAATAGAATAATAAGCATGATTTATATAAAACTTACCTTTGTAAAGGAGTTTATAAACTAGTATAAAAAGCACCACAAAATAAGAATGTATTGAGCAGGTTCACGGAACACCACACAATTGGTGGTAAGACCATCATACTAATATTTCTACACAGTTAAAAGACTGAAATGGCTATATTGCAGCCACGTTGAAGAGTGAATATCCCATCACTATTTGTACAAATTACATTGGGATATATTGTCTTGAAAGTTAAATGAAATAACTCAGGCATGGCTGCATGATCTCATTTTTATGCAGAATTGAAAGAGTTGAACTCACAGAAGTAGAGTCTAATGAGGGTTATGAGGAACTCAGATAATGATTAAAGAATCCAATACTTCAGTTAGACAGAAATTCTCTCAAGATATCTATTATACAACATGGTAACTGTGGTAAATAATGATATATTTTGTTCCTGAAAATCACTAAGAGAATGAATGTTAGGTGTTCTTACCAGAAAAATGACAACTATGTGCGGTAGTGACCATGTTAGTCATTCCACACCTTATCATACTTCAAAACATCACAGTAAATATATACAATTTTATGTGTTGATTTAAAAATAATAATGTAACACAAGGATTCATTTTATCAGCGAATGTTAAGTGTACAAAGTAAAGGATTTCATTTCTTTGCCCCGATTACTCTTCCTTATCCCCATTCCACTTTTTCCCCTTCCACACTCCTAACAGTACCCCTTTACCCCTTCTACTTTCATATTCTTTCCCTCCTCAATTCCACATAGGAGAGAGAACACGTGATCTTCATCTCCGTGAGCGAAGACATTCGTTGGAAGGCAGATTCCTTTCCAGATGGTCCTTGCGAGCCTGTCCCATCTCGCTTGCACGAGAGAGGCCTGGGGAGGAGCCACCCGCCTCACAAACGCACAGAGGCTTTGGTTTGTGCTGTGCAGAGGGACACCACAGTCATGGCATCTGGCGGGGCCTGCGGACGCCAAAGCCAAGGGCACAGCAGAGCTAGGGCCTGCATCTGGGCAGGACTTCCTTGCTCCCTGGCCCTCTCCCCCACCCCCTCCCAGGCACAGGCAAGATGGGACACAGCAGCTGGCTGGGAGAGGCTGGCTGGTGCCCAGGGGTGAAGATTCCACCCTGCTGGGCAAAGGTGGCATCTCGCACCTAGTGAAGGCTGTAGTACTCAGTCATCTGCTGGACAGGTGGCTCCATTTGGTCACTGAGACTGTGTTTTGTGACTTAGAGTAAGCAGGGACCTCATACTACGTGAAGCGGTAGGTAGGAGCCATGAGGCCAAGTTCCCACCCCCACTCAGCAGATTTAAAGGAACAGAGAGAAAAACTAAAGTTGCTTTCATGGTTCCACCCCATTATTTCTGCTTACTTGAAATGCCACTTGCAAGGATTATTTCCTACCTCATAGGTGCCACTACCCATACTCTAGGACTCCAAGCCAGAACCCTGGCCAACCCTTTTCTCCTGTCCAGCCACCTGGTGAGTCAGTCCAGCCCCAGACTCCACATGCTGTGTGCCCTCTCTGCCTCCCAGAATTGCCAAATCTCCTGCGCATCCTGCGTCTGACCTCCATCCTCTGTCATCTGCCCAGATAAAGGGTGTCGCCTCTCACTGGGCCTCCCTGGCCCTCAGCGCTCCCTGGTTAATCCTCTGTCCTTCCTGCAGCCAGCCATGTCTCTGTGCTGTGAAGGTGATGTCTGGTTTACATTGAACCCCCTTCTGCAGACTCCTTCTGCTTTAAATCCAGCCCTTTAACTAAGCTTGCAAGAACATTTGGGACCCCGCCTGCCTCATTGCTTCCCCTCTCCGTCTCCCCTCACCACCAGACTGTAACAGGTGCCCTTTGGTTGCTTGATCAAATTACTGCTTGCTCCTCCTGGCCTTTGCTCCTACCCTGCTCAGAGGCCCAATTCTCACGATGTTCTTCCACACACTGCCACCAGGTACTCTCTGCTTTCTAGCATCTAAATCTCTACTCCCCAGCTTGCTGTGACTGCCCCAACCACTGATGCATTCAGAAAGGCCAGTTAGAGCCACACACTGGAAGGGGAGAGAGGCAGAGCTTTTGCTTGGCTAACTACTTAGGTCTCAGTCCAAATAACATCTTCTCCAGGAAGCCTGCCTTGACCTTTCAATGCCAGGTTCAGTTGCCTTCCCTGTAGTTCCATCTCTCGGCTGCACTTGCTTAGCATCATTCAGGCCCTTGGCTGCAAGCCTCTAGAAGGCAGGATCACAACCTAGTCATAGCTAGAACTTGAGTACCAGTAACCAGAAGTTCCAATCCTCATCTCTAGAATAGAATAGGGATGGCCTTGTTCCTCAGGGGGTTATTATTACCAAATGAGGAAATTAGTGTAAAGCACTCAGGATGGTATCTTGTGTATGAGTAAACAAATGTTAGCTACTTATTTTCACTATTACTCAATATGCTGCTGTTGAATCAATGAGTCAGATGGGTGTCATTGTTATAACGGAGCATATGCGTGCCACAGCGGGCAGCTTGTGGGCAGAGGCAAGCTTCTGACTAAATGGCTTGCCAAGGGCATTTCAGTACCAATTGGTCTGTAATTTGGAGGCCCATGGATTACCCAAACGCCATCAAAACTGGCAAATTCACCTCCATCTGGCAGTTGCTCACACGGAGACTGATAAGAGATAAGGTTGCTGGCCGAGGATCTGCTTCAGTCATGGCAGGGGAACTTGTCCTGCATGCACGTGGAAAAGGGTCTTCACATAAATACCCATGTTATCTCATTCTCACAGGGCCTGGGTGGCTGGCCAAGTGCTACTTTGCTTCTGCCTTTCAACAGGAATCTGTTTTTTAAATTGGCAAGCATGCTGCAGAATAAAACAATTTACTGATGGTGACTGATTTCTGCCCCCTTTGCTGACTCTTTGTGGTTTTCCTCCTCCAGCTGACTTGCTCTGTGGGCAGTAACTGTCATTTCCAGCAGGTTCTCTGCCGCCCTGGAAACAGGGCTACCTAGTCCCCTTGCTGATGATATAGGCAGAAGCCAGGTGGCTGGGGAGGATCAGAGATTAAGGGCAGGAAAATACTGTTGAGTTTCTTTTGGGGACAGGAGGGGAGTTACTAGATGAGAACTAATGTAGGATATTGGGTTTCACTGGTCCAGAAAAAAGCCTAAGTAAAGGGGGGCTTGGGTGGGAAGCACATCATTTCTTGATCTAAATCCCAGAATTCAAGGATAGGTGATGGAGCGTGCAAAGAGCATAAATTGAAGCCCCAACCAACCAGGGGTGAGTAAAAACAGGAAGCCAAACTTCACCTGGTGTCCAATCAGCCATGACTGGGGGAGCACTGGGCCCCTTTCCAAGGGTTATTTCACTTGATGCTCACGACAGCCCTGCAAGATCCGAGGTACCAAGATCTCCATTCTACTGATAAGAAAATTGAGGCCAAAAGAGGTAAGTCCAAAGCCAAGCAGCTAGTAAGCAAGAGCACAGGTATCTCACAGCCAGCTTTCTTGTACCAGAATACTGTGCCCTTGGGCCCCCAAGGAGGAACAGCTCAAAAGAAAAGTATGTCTCCCAAAGGCATCAAGATTGTCAAAAATGCTACAGTTGTGGGGAGATATCAGAGAAAGTATCAAGTGTATGTTGGGTACCATGTCACACAGCTGTAATCCCAGAGACTCGGGAGGCAGAGGCAAGAGGGTCACAATTCTGAGGCCACAGGAAGCCTGTGAAATTTAGTGAGACATTGTCTCAAAATAAAAAATAAAAAAGGATCTAGGGATGCAGCTCAGTGCTAGAGCCCATGCAAAGCATGCACGAGGCCCTGGGGTTCAGCTCCCAGTACCACACACTCACACACACACACAGAGTCAAATGTTTGGGGCATTCCTTACCTTTGAATCAATTGTTTGTGACACTGTTCACATCCCTAAACACTGTTAGAGAACAAAGTCATCCATGCAATGGCAATGGATTCAAGAGAAAATCCAGACATGACTTGTTTTCTAATCTAAAGCCTTAGCCTCCAACTCATATATAGAAAGAAGCCGGAGAGCCTGGTCTGGGCTCTACCCTGTAAGGTGGTGGTGCAGGACTGCTCCCTTGGCTTCAAACTCTCATCACCTAGATCCTGAGAAGTCCCAAACAAAAGACCTCTTTCTGTGGTTTGAGTTGAGTGCTCTGTGCCATGTGTCTGTTTGGGGCTCTCTGCCTGTCTGTAATCAAAAAGGTCAGAAGTTTTCTTTTAGCAGAAAGGTGTCCTTTTCTGATTGAGAAGTGATCTGCCAGGAAATGGCTAGTTAAATAAAAACAAGTTCACACCAGAGAGGATCTTGTAGTGATCACCAAATCCATTTCTCCTCACCTTCTAGGAAGTAGGAGGATTTATCTGCCCTTTGAAGTCAGGCTGGGCCTTGCAGGCCTGCAGGCTGTGAACTGAAGTGATGTGTTCCTTCCAGCCTGAAGCATTTAACTCTTGATCCAAGACCATCCACCATCCTCTTCCACCACATCAGCATCCTGCCATGTGACTCAGATGATGCACCCTTATGATGGCAGAACCTCTAACAGCCTGGGTCCCTGAGAGATTGTGAGAGGCAGAGCCATCTGTTTGACATATTACACCCATAGAGAGAAGTAAATAAGTTTATTATACTTAGTTGAAGCATTGAGTTTTGAATATTCATTACTGCAGCAGAGCCTCACCTAGCCTGACTACCATCTTCCTGGCATAAGACACATTCTCTCCAGAGCAGCAAAGCTCAAGGATGTTCTCATGCTGCCGTTTCAAGTTCACTGTCATAGGCATCTCTGACATCAGTCAAGATAAGAGGTGACTTATTTTTTTATACTTCTGTGG
>VMDO01005409.1:0-112282 GCA_007922755.1 Pedetes capensis | reverse complement strand
CAGTTTTGGTAGGTCATACATGTTAATAAATTTGTCCATTTCTTCTGCGTTTTCATATTTTTGGGAGTATAGTCTCTCATAGTAATCCCTGACAATTTTGTGTATTTCGTTGGAGTCGGTGGTTATGGATCTGTTGTCTTTCATAATCCGTACTATGTTAGATTTTTCCTTTTTCTTTTTGATGAGATTTGCCAGAGGGTTGTCTATCTTATTAAACTTTTCAAAGAACCAACTCTTAGTCTTATTAATTTTTTGAATTATCTCTTTAGATTCTAATTGAGATATTTCTCCCTTTATTTTTGTGAAATGTCTATTCTCATTCCTTGCCTATTTAACATTGAGATATAAGACTCCTTTATGTACTCTGGATATTAGTCTTTTATCAGAAATATAATTTCCAAATATTTTGTCCAGTTCGGTGGGTTGTCCTCACTCTTTGATAGTGTTCTTTAAAGCACAAAAGTTTAAATTTTTGATGAAGTTAAATTTATGTACTTTTTTTCCTTTGGTCGGTTGTGCTTTTGGTGTCTTATATAAGAAATTTAAATAATCCAAGGTCACAAACATATTTTCAGTGTTTTCTGCTGATAATTTTATAGTTTTAGCTCTAATGTTCAGGACTTGATCCACTTTAATTTTTCTATGTGGTGTGAAGTAGTGGGTCAAATGTCATTCTTTTGCATGAGTATATCGAGTTGCCCCAGTTCCATTTTTTCATTTTTAGGGAAGGCTATTGTTTGTTTTCCTAGAGAGATTTTCTTTTTTCTTTTGATACACTCTCACTATGTAAACCAGGCTGTCCTGGAACTCAGAATTCTCCTACCTCAACCTCCAGAGTGCTGGAATTACAGGTATAGACTACCAAGTGCAACTCTCCCTGGAGAGATTTTTTTAAAGAATGCTGTCTTGGGCTCCACCACTACTGATTCTGGTTTTTATAGGTCAGAGTCAACCAAGAATCATTTCTGAAGCTCCACATTGATTGGACTGGCAAGAAAGGAAAATGGAAACAGTACTTGGTACCTTTGGATTGGCTCTTGCTGAAATAGCAGGGCTTTGCAGGCTGCTATACATGAGACTGAGGTTTTACCCCTGAAGGCCCATGCATCTGCCTATAGTGCATATCGCTTTCCAGGGTTTGGCCAATCTAGTCCACCCTGCCTTTCCCTCCCAGTGAGCTAGAGGCATCCAGAATGGCCTGAGGGCAGGAGAGGCTTCAGGGAAATGGCCTCTCCTCCACAGGCTTTCCCATCTCAGTCTAGATTGAGCTGCCACCAGTGTTACTGGTATAGGACTCCCACAATTTACAGGTAGTCCTTTTTATCCTAAATTGTTTTTTCTGCATCTTTAGCATACCCTTATAAAAAGTTGTAATTAAAGTTCACATATGGATTTCTTTCTTTTTGATGTGCTTATTTGCCTGCCTCAAAATAAGCAGCCATGTGCTTGCTTCGGCAGCACATATACTAAAAATTGGAACAATACAGAGAAGATTAGCATGGCCCCTGCGCAAGGATGACATGCAAATTCGTGAAGCGTTCCATATTTTTGGGAAACATAGAGGAGGGTAAGGGGTAACCTATATGAATAATGCTTATCAAATTGCATATATGAAAATTGTCACAACAAAAAGCATGTCAGAATGAATCACATTATGATGTACATTAAAAATTTCTAATAAAAAAAAAAAGCAGCCATGAAACCTAACTTACATTCATCTTTTTAGAGTTTTTAAAAGTAGTAGTAGTTGTTGTTGTTCTCCTCTTCCTCCTTCTCCTCCTTCAATTTCCTCTTCTTCTTCCTCCTCCTCCTCTTCTTTCATCTGTCTTCTTTCTTCTTTTGTTGGTTTTGAGACAGAGTCTTGCCATGTAGCACAGGCTGGCCTTGAACTGGCTATGTATGTAATCCAGGCTGGCCTGAAACTCAGTCCTGCCACTGCCTCCTGAGTGCTAGGATTACAGGCATGCTCTACCACCTGGCAAAAGGTTTTCTTCTTCATGGCCACCAAGTTCCAGGGTTCTGCCAGTCTAGCCAGCAGACCCTCCTGTCTCTTAGCACCGTCGGCTGTTGAGTTGAAAATTATTAGGTGTAGAGATTTTGGACCAGCTTTTTCCTGAGGACCTTCCTGGCTTCAGGCCACCTTTTTCACTTTTCAGGAGGGCAACTCTCAGCCAGAGAGCAGGATGTGTGAGCAGAGCCAGTCGTGAGGGACAGGACCATAGGTCTCCTCCTGAGCTCTGTTTCTGTTGACAGCCTGCAGCTCCTCTTACTGGCCCTGCCCAGCTGGCTGTGTCATCCTGCTTCACTCAGGATGAAAAGTGTTGTTTTTGCTAAGTCCATAATTTCTTTTGCCTTAAAAGCCCAGCTTGACTACCACTGCCTCTGGCTTAAAATTATCCTTTTCCTTATTCCTGTGGTTTAGTCCTCCAGCCCATGCAATCTGTCACTGGTATCTGTGTGTTCTGTCTCCTGTTAGCTAGATGACTGGGGCAAATCTGGTGGCCCTAGGCCTCATTGTATTCACAACTTCACAATGAAGTTTTCTCCATAGGCAATATCAAGTCTTTGACTTGTGGATGTCTTTTAGAAGGCAAACTCCATGCAGGGGAACAGAAGCTCTTGGATTGAAGGGACCAGTGTTTCATTCCTGGCTCTCTTCCCAGTTGTGCAAACTTGAACACATTACCCTGCCTCTCTGGGCTTCTCTTTTCCCAAATGTTACACAAAGGTAACTGATGTAAGAATCAAAGAAGGTAGAGTGCATCTCGTGTGGTGTCACTTGAGTAGAGTTTGTTAAAATTGACTTCCCTGTCAGTCATCACATGAAGTTTCTTATCATTCTTGTGTGTAAAGGAATCAGAGTTATTTTTATTCTAAGACCAACAGCTGCTGGGGAAAAAGCAGATTTTCTCACTGCTCATTCCTGAATGTCCACGTCATGGGACTACCTTATGGGAACTTGTGGAGAACAGAAACTCAGAGGGTTGTTAATGTACTAGTGCAACATTAAAAGATGGGGTTTTTTTGTTTGCTTTTTGAAATAGGGTCTCAAAAAGTAAAAAAAAAAAAAATGGGCTGAGGGTGCAGCTCAGTGGTACAGTACTTGCAAAGCATGTAACCATGAGGCCCTAGGTTAACCCAATACTGCAAAAAAGAAAAAGAAATAGGGTCTTGCTATGTAGACCAGGCTGACTTCAAACTTGAGACCTTCCTGCTTCAGCCTCCCCACTGCTGGAATTATAGGCATCTGCCACCACGCCCCACAGCTCATTTTTAACAAGCTTACTATTTTTGTTTTTGTTTTTGTGTTTGTTTTTTGAGACCAAGTCTCAATGGGTAACCCAGACTGGCCTCAAACTTGTTATTTAGCCTAGGCTGGCCTTGAACTCATGCTGACCCTCTTGCCTCAGCCTCCCAAATGCTGGGATTACAGGCATGCACCACCATGCTTAGTTTAAGAAGCTTAATTTTACCTTGCCTCTTGTATGCAAATTCTCTTTGCCCTGAAGAGAAAAATTTTCTTCCCATAAAGATATCAGAATATCCTGGAGAGATCATTATGTAGTTGTTTAAATAAAAGAAAAGGATAAGAGATATTTTTTATCTACATGTGTCCAGTTTAGAAGGTTTAGGCAGTAGGATGGTGAGTTTGAGGCATGCCTGGGCTACATAGTAAAATTCTGTCTCAAAAAAAATTTAAAAAAAAATTTGGCCAGTGCAGTGGTTCACACCTATAATCTTAGCTATTCAGGAAACTGGGGCAGGAGGATAGCAAGGTCAAGGCTTGCCTGGGCTAAATAGTAAATTTGAGGCCAGCCTGGGCAATTTAGAGAGACCCTGCATCAAAAAATAAAGAAAGGGCTGGGGCTATAGCTCAGTGGTAGAGCACTTGCCTAGCATGTGCAAGGCCCTAGGTTCAAATCCACAGGGCCAGAAAAGAAATATAAATGTTCTTAAGTATGTTAGTAAAGATAGAGCTCCACCAAAATGCCAGTTTGACTGCAGAGTCTTCTAAAAGTTAGGTATGTATATAGCTTTCTTTGCTCTTTCTTCCATACCACTCAGCTCACAGGGAAGACCCTACCATCTTCTTTGCCAAAAGGACCCAGGGCTCCTTGGAGAGCAGCAGCTAGCAGACACCTTGATCTTTCTGTCCCTCAGATAACTTCAGTAGTTTTTATTATGTGCATCACTCCTTGACAGAGGCATTTACTTGTGTGGTAGCTATGTTCCCCTTTAGCGTAGGATTTGAGAAATGGCTTACTTCTCTAAGAGAGTTCTTCAGGAGAGGAGGGTTCCCAGTAATCTGCATTTTGTGTGTCTGTGGTTCCAGGGGAGTAAATGTAGGGCCTCTTGAATGCTAGGCAATCACTCTACCTACCCCGAGTGACACCCCGACCCCTCATCTATCTGTATAGATATAACATCTGACGTTACTGGGGAGATGACCTAGGACAAAAATATTCGTAAGGGAAGTTCCCATTGGTTCTTCACAGAGCAGAATGTTGAAAATTTTTGCAGATCTGTTCTCCAGAGGCTAAGAGGGCCAAGTGTGGTGGTGCACCCTGTAATCTCAGCAACTCAGCGGAGGCAGGAGGATTGCAAGTTCGAGGCCAGAGGCAGCCTGTGTAATTTAGTGAGACCTTGTCTCAAGATTTAAAACAATTGTAAAAAGGGGCTGGGGCTGGGGCTGCGGCTCAATGGTAGAGCCCTTGCAGAGTATGTGGAAGGTCCTAGGTTCATTCCCCCGGTACTGCAGAAAAAAAAAACAGGCTGTCTAGCACTAGGAGACCTCCTTCCAGTGACATTTAGGTGACATGTTGAACCCTGATATGGATCTGTTCTTCTGACTGTAGATCATGACATGGTAGATTAATAAAGCTTCTTGTTCTTGTGAAGGTAATGCCTTAACATACTTCATTAATGCTTGGTGGTAATGCTTCATAATAAATTGTTCTCTGATATTTGCACATTGGTGGCTTCTGGGTTATAAACTCATCTGTCACTATTTCAAAGGAAAATATGAGCATCCTGGGTAAGATATTAGTTTATTTTTTGATGTTTCTCCTTTCCTCATTCTGGGTAGTATGGGCAGTGGAAGTGTTGAGTCTATAAGACTTTTCCAGATTTCCTGAACAAATAAATATACATTCCTGTTACCACAAATGATTGCAAAGTCCCAAATCTGGAGATGAAGTCTTTTTGGTGTTGGGTTTTTTTGTTGTTGTTGTTTGTTTGTTTTGTTTTGTTTTATGCAGTATTGAGGGTTGAACCCAGCAGCTTGCACATGCTAGGCAAGCGCTCCACCACTGAACTGCACCCCTAGGCCCTTTGATACTTTATATTTTGAGACAGGGTCTTGCTAAATTGAGGCCTCTGGCCTCAAACTTGCAATCCATTTGCCTCAGTCTCCCAGGTCGCTGGGATTAACAGGCAGGCACTATTTTTCATTTGCTGGTTTTTTTTTGAAACAGGGTCTTGCTACCCAGGCTGGTCTTAAACTCATGATCTTTCTGCCTCAATATGTCAAATGCTAGGATTACAGGGAAGCATCACCACACGATTTGAGATTAAATCTTTGATTCTAGCTAATGAATGTATCAGCTGGACATCCTTTTATCCACCTGAGAGCATATATACAATAAAACTTAATATTTGTTTTCATCTGGATAAAATCAGCCTAGATATATAGTACTAGTTGTTTAAAAAATATTCTAAATTTTCTCTGAGGATCATGCCTTCCTGGATTTTTTCATATTTAATATGTTTCTATTAGATGTAAACATTATTCTCTTATTCCCTTATGAACACTACCGGGAAATCCAATTTCTTTGTGCTATAAATGTTTCAGGACCATCTCTATCTGCTTGAAGATAATGGAATCCACTTTCTCCAATACTTTGGTAATTTTATTTATTTTTTTTTTTTGCGGTGGTGGCAGTTGAACCCAGGGCCTCAAGCTTGCATGCTTTTGCAAGTGCTGGACCACTGAGCTGCGCCCTCAGCCCATTTTTTTTCTTTTCTTTCTTTTTTACTTTTTGAGACAGGATCTCACTAAGTTATGCAGACTGCCTCTGGTCTCAAACTTGTGATCCTCCTACCTCTGCTTCCCAAGCTGATGGGATTACAGGCGTGCACCACAGCACCCAGCTCTACTTTGGTATTTTTATTGGAGGGTAACATCAGAACCTAAAATCCATAGAGGAAGGGTGCTTGTTACCATTGTTTCTTACAAATTCTTGTGGTTTTAGGTTAATGTCACTGGTTTGTTTCTCCAGTGAATATACCAGAAAAATATTTTTAAAGCTGGAAACCTTGACCACAATTATTAGCCAATGTATGTAAGTCAGTTAACAAAATGATATATTTATGATGAAAGTACTAAATGAATCCAAGTTTAACATTACAGTTGTCTTTGGTGCCCACCCTTTGAATATATTTCCTTAGTGTTCAACAGATGCCTTTGTTCGTGAATAATAATTTTCTTAGTAATAAATAGTTAAACAGGGTTTGACTAATGCAGTTATATAAACACCCAGTGTTTAGTTTTGTAGCTTAAGTTTCATTTCCAGGGTATTGGTATTTCAAACTGAAAGTTCTTCCCTTATGCCAGTGTTAGCTCCAGGACATTAGAGATTTTAGCTGGTGGTAGATAAGTCAATTCAGTTCTACCAAGCCACTTCATTCATCGGGTGGGAAAAAAATGAGCTTTTTGAACTATAGAGGTTTTTATTTGTTTGCTTATTTTGGGGCGGTTTGGTATTTTTTGTTTGTCTGTCTGTCTAACATCTTTCTAGTACAGCTACAACGATCCAGCACATGGTTATCTACAAAAGACTCCTAAACAACAACAATATATGCAATATAAACTTCCTGCTAATAAACTCACTTTATTTTGTATTCTTTATAGGAATAGAAACTATACTCATTTTACTGGAATCTTTGCTCAGTTGGTAGAGCACTGCTCTGTTCTTTCTGAGGACCCAGGTTCAATCCCACCACAGCAAAAATGGGAGAAGGACATGGCAACCCACTCCTTAAAGCAATCCCAAAACAATCAGCCATTGAAAATCCTATGAGGATCACTATGAGTCAGACCTGACCCAACAGCACCTACAAACAACATAGGCTTTCTGGAATATTTGTGTCAAATCTAGGTATCATATAAACTTAAATCTGTTTCCCGACATTCTGTTCTATTCCATTGTTGCGTTTATCCCTGTACCAAAACTAAACTTTTTTTTTTTTTTTTTTTTTTTTTTTTGAGGTATTTGGATTCTGAACCTAGGGCTTTGTGTATACTTTGCAAGTGCTTTACCACTGAGCTTCACCCTCAGCCCCTTTTTTATTTTTATGTTTTTAGTCTTGAGACAGGCTCTTGCTAAAGTACACAGTTTGCCTCTGGCCTTGAACCTGTGTTCCTCCTGCCCCTGTCTCCTGAGTCGCTGAGATTACAGGCATGCACCACCATGCCCAGCTTACAGTCTTAATGCTATCTTTACAATTTCTGCTAGAGCAAATCTTCTTGCTGTGGCTTTCAAGAATGTCTTGGCTGTTCTTAGACCTCTTGTATTTGTTTATTTGTTATTTTATTTGTTCTTCCATTTCTGATAGTTGAACCCAGCTCTTTGAACATAGTAGGTGAGTGCTCTATCACCAATCTGCACCACTAGACCATTTTTTATTTTTTATTTTTTTGAGATAGGGTCTCAGAGTTACATCAGCTGCCTCTGGCCTTAAACTTGTGATCTACCTGCCTCAGCTCCTGAGTTTCTGGGATTACAGGCATGTGTGATGATGCCCTGCTCCCCTTCTTAGATCTTTAAAGATCAATGAGGAAAATTAACAACTTTCAGTATTGTCTTCCAAACTAAGAACATGGCAAATCTCTCTATAACCCTGGTCCTAAATGAGCAGTTTTGCCCCAGAATTATAACAGATACTTTAAGCATCCACTTATTTAGGTCTTCCTACATATTTTTCAATAGTTCTATAATTTCTTTATGTAAATCTTTCACATCTGTTCTTAGATTTATTCCATGAATATTAGTTATTTTTTGCTATGTAGACAATTACCCCCCAAATACAGTTTAATACAACCATAAACATTGTTTAGTTCACACAGTTTCTGTGGATCTGCAATATAGGATGAACTTAGCTAGACAAGGTTTGAGAAGTTGTAGTCCATTATGTCAGCTGGAGCTGCATTCATCCAAAAGTTTGAAGGGGGCTGGAGGATTCATTCCCAAGAGAGCTTCCTCATGTGACTGACAGGTCATTGTCAGCTGCTGTCAGGAAGTTTCAGGAAGTTCCTCACAACACAGACCTCTCCGTAAAGCTTACTAGAGAGGTTGGGCATGGTGGCATACATCTATAATCCCAGCACCATGGAGGCTAAGGAGGAGAGTCCCAGGTTCAAGGCCAGCCTTGTCTATCTAGCAAGACTTTATCTCAAAACAAAACAAAAAGCTACTAGAGTATTTGTCTTCACAATATGGTGGCTAAATTCCCCCAAATAAGTGATCCAGGAGAGCTAGGCAGAAGACACAGTGTCTTTTATGACCTAGCCTCAGAAGTCAGAGTCTATCTACAACATCCTTATGGGTGTTCGGGTCTGGCTCATACAGTGTAGGAGGTGACTGCACAAGAGCATAAGTACCAGGAAGCAGGAGTGACTGGGGCTGTCTTGGGGCTTGACTACCACAAGTGCTTTTCTTTTTTAGGGTTGAGGACCAAGCCCAGGGCCTTACACACAAGGCAAGCACTCTCCCACTGAGCTGAATCCCCAGCCCCCACAGGTGCTACTTTAAGGAGTTTGTTTTTTGTTTGTTTGCAGTACTTGGGTTTGAACCTACAGTCTCACGTAATTTTTGCAAGTGTTCTACCACTAGGCTGCACTCTCAGCCCCTTTTTTCTTTTTTATTTGATGACAGAATCTTGCTAAATTATGCAGGCATCCTCTGGCCTCAAATTGGCAATCCTCCTGGCTCTGTCTCCCAAGTCACTGGCATTACAGGCTGTGCCACTGCCAGGCTTAAGTAGTTTCTTTTTATCTCATTTTCCGATCATTGCTGATGGCATTATTTGATGCCCTTATGGAAGTTAATGTTTGTATCCAACAACATTACTAACTTCTTATTCTATTAATTCGCCTGGGAATTCTGCTGGAGTTTTCTAATGTGGACAGTCCTCTACAAATAATGTTCTTCCTTTTCAATCCTCCCTTTTATTTCCTTATCTTACTGTGCTGACAAATACAATGTCACAATCATATGTAAATAATGACTTACTGTTTTTCAGTCATTATTACTGGCTTTGTGTGCATGTGTTCACAAAAGTACACATGCTAGGGATAGAACCCAGGGCTTCACCAATTCTGAGCGTGCGCTCTAACACTAAGCTACATACCTCCAGCCCAGTCTCTATTATTTGTCATTTTTTTCTTCTCTTACTGGCCAGAATCTTCTACACAATGTTGAGTAAAAGCAGTCACAGCAAATATCCTTGTCTTATTCCCAATTTTAGGGACATATATTTGCTGTGGCTTTTTAAAGGTAGTTTTATGAATTTAAGTAATATCTTTCCTAGTCCTAGTTTACCAAAAGGTCTAAGTTGTTCAATAGACATTGAATTCTGCCAAGTGCTCTCTCTGTGTATATGTTCTTCATGTTGTTTTCCTCCTCTAATCTGTTAAGGGGAGTTCCCTTCGTTTTTATCTTGTTTTCGTGTTCAATCAGCCTTGTATTCCCAAGTGCTAGCGACTTCTCTAGCACATTTAAAGACCGGAGAGAACAGCAGGTGAGGCTCCCTGCAAGCAGGGGTTCCTGAAGTAGGCCAGGTCCCAGCAGGGTCTGGGCACTTTTTGGCAGACCATACGATTCCCTGTTTCATGTATACCAGTTGTGGCCACCACGTCCAAGCTAAGGGCATGATTTGCTAGGAAGATGCAGAGTTTCATGTGTAGAAGTGAGACCGCGCTGTTGATATATATGGCATTTCCCCATTTCTAGGTGCAGCTTGTAAATCATGTATATGAAGGAAAGGGATGCAGCATGTACAGTAGAGGCCACATCTGGCACAGATGGGCAGACACCAAGAAGGCCTGGGCAGCATTATAAAAGAACCAAGCACTCCCTTAAGAATTCCAAACCCTACACTGGGCACCATGGCACACGCCTGTAATCCCAGTAATTCAAGCAGCTGAGGCAGGAGGATTGTGAGGTGGAGACCAGAGGCAGCCCGAGCAACTTAGTGAGATGAAAAAAAAAATGTTGAAGGGATTAGGAGTGCAGCTCAGTGGTAGAGCACTTGCCTAGCATGCCCAAGACCCTGGGTTCAACCCCCAGCTACTGTCAAAGAAAGAAAGAAAGAAAAAAGAGGGGAAAAAAAAAAAAAAGAATTCTAAACCCTGACCTCCAGCCAGAATTTTGTTGTCTAGGAACAAAGAATGGGAGAAGGATGTGGCAATCCACTCCCCAGGCAATCCGGAAACAACCAGCCATTGAAAACCCTATAAGGGTTGCTATGAGTCATACAAGACTCAAGGGCACCTAACAACAATAACAGGAACAAAGATTTGGTCTCCCAAGGCCCAGAATGCCCATAGCGGGAGGAGTCTGGATACTGTTCTTCAGCTGGTCATCCAAGTGGACTTAATGTCTGCAGCTCACACAGGGAACAGCCTGTGCGTCTCTGAAGCAAAGCTTTCCATCTCTTGTAAACTGTGTAACTTCTGTGATAGGAGGTTACCAGACGCATCTCACGGATATTCTGGGGCACAGTTTGTAATTCTACCTCAGTGTGCCCCACCTGAGCCTGCCACTTGGAGTGGGCAGGGGCTGGCACATCGAGACATAAACACCACGTGAAGACTTGTGTCTTGGGTAGTGGCCGGGTCCATACTACACACATGATCAGTCTTCTTCGCCGCCTTTTTCTGCACAGATCCCGAATCAGCAAAGTGGAACTCTTCAGATCATTTCAGAAGTTGCTAAGCAGCATTGCAGAGGACAAGCGGCCAGACTCCCTCAGGTGACACTGCTGACCCATGTCTTTGCGTATGTAGGAAGACTTCTGTTTTGGTTCTGGCTTGTGAATGGCAGGACAGTTTGGCAGGAGTGGTGACTCAGTAGCCCGTGGGCACTTACTACTGACCACATGCTCTTTTGTCCCCTGGGTCCTGATTGCAGAGAGTGGGAACTTAGAGGATTTGTGTCACACGTGAATAGCGGGAATATCCATGAGTCTTTTCTAAGTTATAGAGGGCAGGGCTGTTCTTTGCAGGGAACACACAAGAAGATGGGGAGATGGGGCGGGGGTTGGTTTTCTTTCTTTTTTGGGGGGGGGGCATTGTTTGTTTGTGTTTGTTTCGTATGCTGGGGATGGAGCAACCTGGGCCTCTACATTCTAGGCAACAGCTATACTGCTGAGCTACACCCTCAGCCCAGAGGGGATTTTTTTATTTATTTATTCATTTTTGGGGGGAACTCTTAGAGGTTGAACCCAGGGCCTCACACATACTTTGCAAGTGATCTACCACTGGGCTGCACCCATAGCCCCTTTTATATATTTTTTTAATTGAGTCAGGGTCTCACTAAGTTACACAGGCTGCCTCTGGCCCCAAACCTGTGATCCTCCTGCATCTGCCTCCCAAATCTCTGGGATTACAGGTGTGCGCCACCACAACCAACTTCTGAGGGGAATTTCTCCACCGTAGCTATTTTCCTGAAGCATGGGACTCAGGTAAAGTTTAAAGTTGTCATGTGTATAGATCCCACCTCTTAAGTAACAAAAAGCTGTAGAAAATTGATCAAACAACTGAAATCAGTGTTTGCTACAAGAAACAACATTTTTTTGTGTGTGTGCTGAGGTGAGCTAAGAAACAGTTTGGGTCTCAGATCTTGGCAAAGAATAAAAGAGTAAAATCAGTATAAAATTGAATTAATAAGACACGAGTCTTGATTTTCTCAACTGTAAGATGGGAACAGTTACATTAACCATGTCTCAAGATAGCTGAGAAGAGTAAATGTGGCATATAAAGCCCTTGCCCCAGGCTTGATTTACAGTCAGATTTTGATAACTGGTGACTAATTTTATTTGATAAAAATCTGTTCTGTGAATGAGATATGTGGGTCCCAAAAGTGTTTTTAAAAATTATTCAGACACTTGTTAAAGATGGTAGGGAGGAATGGGTACAGGAAAGGCTGCTGCAGTGGGGGATGTAGGAGGGGAACAGACTGGACTCAACTCCAAACACAAGGACAAGTGGAGCCGACAGCCAGGGAGCAGGCTGGCGGTCAGTGGGTGGAAAATTACCAGGCGAGACACATCAAGGCTCAGCTAGGGGAGTCTTGCCAGCCCTACTAAACTGTATTCTTGCTGAAGGCAGGCAAGGGTGATGAGATATCAGGAGTGATGGTGAAGCATCTGATCCAGTATTGAGGGTGGGGGATTTTTTGATAAGCCACCTCATCAGAAAGTCAGAATTCTTGCTGAAGCCTGACTTAGAAGGCCAAGGACAGAGCCCCAGGTCAAGGCCAATTGTAAAAGAAGACTCAGGAGACTCTGACATTTGTTACCAAAGAGGAGGAAAGCCTTTTCTTTTCCCCTCTCTGGTACTTGGGGGTTGAACCCAGGGCCTCACACTTTTCAAGTCGTCTACCACTGAGCTGCACCCCCAGCCCAATTCTTTCTTTCTTTCTATTATTTATTTATTTATTTGTTTTGTTTTTTTGAGATAGGCTCACTGTGTAGCCCATTCAGTCTTAGAACTCACTGTGTAGACTAAGCTGGCCTCAAACTCACATCAATCCTCCTGCCCAGGCTTCAGAGCTGCTGGGCTTACAGGAGTCTGCCACCGCACTCAACACAAAGAAAGCCTTTAATTGCATATAAGTGTAACAAGGATAGCTCAGCATGTCAGCCATTCTTCAGCAGGCAGAGAAGCTCACGAATTTGGAAAGGGTATTGACTGGTAGTGTATAGGAGGAGAATGTATGATAGAAAGTTCTTTGGAGGAAAAATGAAGTCAAGAAGGTTCTACCCTCTATATCCTTCTGGAAGAAAGTATAGACAGACCCTTAGAAAAACCTCAAACAAACCAACAAACAAAAATTCTTGTTTTGTCTGATTCTACCAGGACCATAAAAACTAACATTCTATTGGTTCTTAGCTCTTTTCACCCACATTGCTTTCTCATGAATTCCTACAGAGGAGACAGTTGTTGTTCTGGGAAAGCACACTGGTCTTCCATTGTAGTCTGTCCTGTCCCTTGTTCTTGTGCCTTGCGGGCCCCAGGGATGAACGTTTTGGTAAGAACCTGTGCTTGGTGGTGTGTGTGCATTAGGGCGCAGAAGCTGGACACCTATGAGGAGTACAAGGGGGCTGCGTCTGCTTATCAGGAAGCCTGGGGCGCCCTCCAGAAGCAGGCGTTTGGATCCTGGATCAGAAACCCACGGGACTATCACCAGTTTAAATGAGAAGAAATTTTCAGAAGGCTTGCTGGGAGCAGGACCCTTTATGTTGAACTGCATCTTCCTTCATGCTGAACCACCTGATGTTTTCTTGGTGGCTAACTCAGAAAATAACGAAAAAGAAAAAACAAAAGCCAAACCAGCCTTCTCCCACAGCGCTGTATCTCCTTTGTGTAATACAGATGGAATCCGGAACACAGAGCAATCCACACTAGATTGAAGTAGATCTCTGCTAAAATGGCATCTCACTAATGACCTTGATATCTGACTTCAAATGTATTTTATTGGTTCTCTAAAATACAGAATTAGAGAACTAGAATTTGAAACATGATTTTTTTTTTTTTTAATGTGGTACTTAGGAATGGTGGGAGAAGGACCCGGCAGCCCACTCCCAAAAATCAGTCTGCCATTGAAAACCCTATGAATAGCAGAGAAGCACTGACAGTAGCATTTCACCTGTTGCACATAGGGTCGCTATGAATCAGATATCGACTCGACGGCACCTAGCAACAACATCTTAGGGATGGAACCCAGGGTCTCACACATACCTTACAAGTGCTCTACCACTGGGCTACATACCCATCCAATTTTTTTATATTTTATCTTGAGACAAGATCTTGTTAAATTACTCAGGCTGTCTCTGGCCTCGAACCTACAGTCTTCCTGCGTCTACCTCCAGAGTCTCTGGGATTACAGCATGTGCCACCATGCCCGGCTGGAATATGATACTTTAAAAGTACACTGCAGCAGCTCTGTTTTATGTGTTCTGGCATTGACTCAACAAATATTTATTGTGCTGAAATGATGTCTGAATATTTACAGCTTTGCTTGTTAGAGTGAAAGTATATTTCATATTTCTGGCTTTTCTTCCTTTGAGGAATCATCCTTTTCCCAGGGTTCCACCATCAAACTTGGTTGAAGTTGACTTTACTCCCCAGCTCAGTATTGAGCCTGTGAGGCAGCCTTGGACATCGCCATTCCCAGAACTATCAAGAAAGCTCTTTTGATTTCTTTCTTTCTTTATTTTTCTTTGAAACAGAGTCACACTATGGGCTGGCCTCAAACTCAGAATCCTCCTGCCTCAGCCTCCCAGTTGCTGGTATCACAGGTGTGTGCCATCACACCTAGCCCTAGTTTCTTTCTTTTCCTTTTTTTTTTTCTTTTCTTTTTTTGTTTGTGTATGTGTATGTATGGTATTAGGGGTTGAACCCAGGGCCTTGCACTGCACCATTAGCCCCTTCTTTATTCTTTTATTTTGAGACAGAGTCTCACTAAGTTTCACAGGCTGCCTCTGGCCTCGAGCTCTCAGTCCTGCCTCAGCCCCCAAAATGGCTGGGATTACAGGCATATGCCACAGCTCCTCACCCAAGATTCTCTTTTGATCAGAGCTGTGAGGGCCACACAACCTTGAAACTGCCGATGGCCATCTCTTTCTACAACATAGAAAGAGGCTCCTGAGAATGAAGGCAGCAAAGAAGGAAACAGCCAGGAGAACCAAAGGCCCAGGCACACTGTTTGGATGCCCAAAGCCAGTGCCACCCTGGTACCTCAATTATGTGAGACAAATCTCCCTGTTGATTTTGATTAAGCCTGTTGGAGTTTTTTGGGTTTTTTGACTTTCTGCTGAGAGTCTGTCTAAAAGGCCCTAAGTCCTTAGAGCAAATCAGCAACAGACCTAGTAACCATTCCTGTTTAACTAACATCGATCCTTTAGCTCTCGACCTCTTCAGACCTTGAATAATGGATGGAAAATGGAAGTAATTCTATGTTGGGGTTACTCAAGGTCAGCATTCTTTATAACTTTAAGTATTTTTTTAATCACACTCTTATTGGAATTTAATTCAGCTACCATAAAATTCACCCACTTAAAAGTATACAGTTTAGTGGTTTTTAGAACATCCACAGAATTATGCAGCCATCGATTTTAGAACATTTTCATTACCCCCAAAAGAACCTTTATGCCTCTATCAGTTTCCTATGGCTGTCTTAACAAAGCATCATAAGCTGTGTGGCCTAAATCAACAGAAATTATTCTGTCTCAATTCTGGAAGCTGCAAGTCCAAAATCAAGTTGTTAGTGGGATTCATGGTCCCTCAAAACACTTGCGGGGAGAATCCTTCCTTGCTGCTTTTTTAGCTTCTGGTGGCTCCAGGCAGTCCTTGGCGATCCTTGGCTTGTAGCTGTGTTACCCCGATTTCTGCCTCCGTCTGTACTGCCTCCTTCCTTTTGTGTGTCTGTGCCATCATCGTGTGGCCTTCTTATCAGAACCCCAGCCATCAGGCTTTGGGCCTATCCTGATCCATTCTGATCTCCTTTTAATGAACTACAGATGCAAAGACCCTATTTCCAAACAAGGTCACATTCTGAGATTCCAGGTGGACTTGAAATTAGGAGGTAGGGGGACAGCATTATTCAAGCTGGCATAGTACCCATTAGCAGTCACTTCTCATTTCTCTTCAGCCCTCCAGCTCTGTGGCAACCAATCTGTTTTCTGTCTCCTTGGATTTGCCTATTCTGAACTTTACATGTAAATGGAATCATGCAACATGTAGTCTTTTGTGACTGGATTCTTTCACTTAGCATAATATTTTCAAGATCCATTGTGTTCTTTAAAATTAATTTCACATCCTAGTAAAGAATACTTACTAAAGGTATAGTATGTCAATGATTATAAAAAGATCATAGCCCCCATGATAGTCCACTTTGATATCTATAATTGTGTACCTTTAAGAAAAGTTCAAAGTATCACATATTCCCAAATCTAATCCACACTCATGTTTGGTGAATTCTTAAACAGAACAAAATGAGCTCACAATTCTAATCTGTTCCTTTCCTTCAGCCATTTCTCATTCATAAGGCAACTAAATAAACATGATAGTGAAGTGATAGAGAGCAATGATAACATTTTAGTTATGAGTGATGATGAAGAGTGTGATAAAGGTAAATAATAATGATAATAATAAATAAAATGATAAATTGTTTAAAAAAAAGATCCATTGTGTTGTCACATAAATCAGTACTTCATTTTTATGAAATAAAAATTCAGTTATATGAACATATAATGTTTTAGTTGAACATTTGGGTTGTTTCCACTTATTTGGCTCTTGTGAGTAATGCTGCTGTGAATATTCAGGTACAAATTTTTGTGTAAACATGTCCTTAATTTTTTATTGCAGGAGTAATACATGTTTGTCATAACACGTTGTCCTTGACTTTTTTTTTTTTCCTCATAAGAAATCCTTTCAAGCTGGGCATGGTGGTGCACGCATATAATCCCGGCACATGGGAAGAGAAGCAGAGGCAGGAGGATCATGAGTGAGTTCAAGGCCAGCCAGGGCTACATAGCAAGCGTTAGGCCAGCCGGGGCTGTAGTGAGACTCTGTCTCAAAAAAACTAAAATAAAATAAAAATTCTTTTAGATAGCAGACAAGAAAACAAGGCCCTGAAAGCCAGAAACTCCAGTATTCTGCATTAATCCAAAAGTTTCTTTTCCTTGATTGCAAATCCTACACTATGGCAACAGTTAGGATGTCTGGACTGGCAGGAGCTTTTATCCACTGAGTATTATACATCCCTCCCTTTTACAAGATTTTAAAAGACAAAGGTTTATATGGGAATGTAAGGGGGTTATGCCTTTTTATTTTTAAATTTTATGGTAAGTTTTCCAAATTTGCACCAAAACAAAAAACTTAAATGTAAGATGTCTAAATACTTAGGAGTTATTAGGGGAAAACCATGAAGGTTAAAAGAAGTTTCCCTTGATCTCTACCTATTTTCTCAAGAGCTGAAAGTGGTCCTTAAACATCCAACATCCTACCTTCTATCTTAGGCTCTTAAAACTAAAGTTTATAATCTCATATATGCCTAAAAATCACATCTCTGCAACGTTGGTGCTTTCTTGGATTTCATACATTTAGTTAGATCGTGGGCTTTTACTAATGTATCTTAGCCCATGTTTGACAGATTGTTGCTTCTAACGTTTCTCTTTTTCTAATGTGTTACAGAAATTTTTAAATAGGCACAATGTAGAGTAGCACAGTGGACCCCCAGGAACCCATTACTCAGACTTGACAAACATCAGCTTTATGTTGATGGTGACTTGACACCTCAGACAGGCCATCTTCCTCTGAGGCAGTGGGCTGTCTGGTGAGGGCATTAAGCAAGGGCAGGCAGAACGTGCATGTCAGAAAAGGTTCAGAGAACCACACATGTTCCCCAGCATAATGTCATGACTTGATTTGTTCAAAGTAGGATCTGAACAAGGTTTGCACAGTGTATCTGATTGATGTGTCTTCTCTCTTTAAATCTGAAACACTTCACCTTTGTATGTGCCAGAGAAATGGATTATTTGTCCTATGACATTTCCCACATTGTGGATTTGCTTATTTCCTGCACTGTGTTTAGCACATTTTCATCACCTTAGTTGTTGCTGCTGTTAGGTACCATCAAGACATTGTCTGACTCATAGCGACCCTCATAGGGTTTTCAATGGCTAACTGTGTTTCAGGATTGCCTGAGGAGTGGATTGCTATGTCCTTCTCCCATTTTTGTGGTGCTGGGAATCAACCTCGGGACTTGAGAGACTGCAGAGCAGCACTATACCAACTGAGCTAAATCCCAGTCCCCTCACCCTATTATTTCCTCTAAATTTGCGGTTGTATACAGAAGCTTGATTAGATTCGGGTTCAGTTGATTTGACATGAACACCTCTTAGCAGGTTCTGTGTACTTAGGTTGCACCATATGAAGAGGAATGTCATTTCTGGTTGTCCTACATAGAGTAACTGAGCAATGGCTTCAGTGGTGGCAGCCTGCTCTGTCCCACCACGCATTCACCTGTTGGTTTTAGCAGTTGTGTCAGGGATCTCCAAGACCCCTCAGATTCCATGAGTCGCAAGATGAATTTACAGAACTCAGAAAAGCTGTGCTGCTCAGCATTTCTGTTTATTCAAAGGATGCAGATCAAAGTCAGCAAAAGAAAAAGCACACAAGTGAAGTCCGGGAGGAAACCAAGCACAAGCTCCTGGTTATGTTCCTGTATTAGCCATGTGTTTCTGATGCCTTGCCATGGTGGGGAAGGGACAGTGGCTTGCTGACCCTGGAGAGACTGCCCTTCCCAGGGCTTGCTGGCCAATTCCTTGTTGTTGTTGTTGTTGTTGTTGTTGTTGTTGTTGTTGTTGTTAGGTGCCATCGAGTCTGTATCCAACTCATAGTGACCCTATGTACAACAGGCGAAACGCTATTGTCTGTGCTTCTCTGCTGTTCATGGGGTTTTCAATGGTGGATTGATTTTTGGGAGTAGGTTGCCAGGTCCATCTCCCAAGCCTGCAGCACCTGGTGTTCTAGGTGGTCTCCCATCCCAGTACTAACCAGGCCCGACCCTGCTTAGCTTCCAAGATCTGACAGCATCGGATGCCACAGGGCTACAGCTGCAGACTGACACCATTGTTGTTGAGTCAAGCCCGACTCATAGGGTTTTCAATGGCTGATTGTTTCAGGATTGCCTCAGGGAGTGGATTGCCACATCCTTCTCCCATTTTTGTGGTGCTGGGAATCGAACTCGGGACCTCAGATGCTGCAGAGCGGTGCTCTACCAACTGAGCTATATCCCAGCCCTAGCCAATTCCTAGACAGAGTAAATGACTCATCTCTGAGTGTTCTTTTTGATAGCACACCAACCAATCCAGACAGTACCCCAGCCGTCTCCTTCTTGGGACTCGACTCTGGGCCACTGTCCACCTGGCCTAATCACCGAGGACCAGGTATTAGGAAAGCAAGGACAGCCCTGCTATAGTTTGGACCAGGAATTACACCACCCCCCGGCAACTTAGGTGCTCATCTCAGGTATTTTGTTACAGTGACAGAAAGCTGACATAAGCCCAGAGGCCCCGGGGCCTTATGAAATTATTTGAACTGGCCAGGCCGAAGCCTGTTCACTCTGCCTCACCTTTCTCATCCATGGAAACCTTAGTAAAGGGTCTGGGCCCTCCATCCCATCACTCTTCGCCTCCTCCCTGGCCCTCTAGTCCCTCCCTGTGACATACGGCAGCATGTCCCCACTCTTAGGATCTGTGAGTGTAGCAGGTGCTCTCGTCGCTGGCAGCCATCGGATCTTTTTGCATCACCACACCTGAATAATTGTAAACACTCCCAGTGGTGGCACATGGGCAGTGCCTCACTGTCCCAACAATGATGTGTGACAGTGCGTGCCAAGTGCTGCCAGTTACGGAAGCTCACCTGAGACTTGGCTGCCGCTCACAGCCTGGGATGTGCAGGACAGCGGCCTCCCTCCCCTAAAGGATGATTTGGCCCAGAGCATCAGTAGTGCTGAAGCTAAGAAACCGTGCTCTAGTGATAGTGTTTGCAAGTCGCTCAGCATAGTTCCTCTCCAGTTACTGCTTCAGATTTACACAGTTAATTTTGTTTCATTTTGCTTTCAATTTTAGGGATGGTTAAAAAAAAAAAAAAAACCTTAGGTAAAATATGTATGATTCCAACATTAAAGTATGTTTAGAGAGGTCTTTGCCTCACCCTTCACTCTAGATTTTCCTTCCCTCTAGCAATATCATTTCATTTGTTCCTTTTAAAAAAGAAAAGTGTGTGTGTGTGTGTGTGTGTGTGTGTGTGTGTGTGGTCACGGTGTGGCCCAGACTGCCCCTGAACTCATAATCCTCCTGCCTCAGCCTCCCAAGTGTGGAGATTACAGGTGTGCGCCTGGCGTCCTTCTTTCCCTTTGAAATGCTCTTTGAATCGCCTACATACAACAGTTGATATTTTTGACACTGTATCTTTTGTTTTTTGACACTTTCTTTTGGATAGATTTATAGAAGTGGGATTGCTGGGTCAAAACTTAAGTGACTATATAATTTTTCTTTATTCATCTATATCTTCCAGTTTTTATTTCTAAATACAGTGAGTGCAAAAAAGCAATGTGCAGAACAGCATTGTAGCATGCCCCTTCTAGAAAAAAGTTGAAAGATAGAGGTCTGTGTTTTGCTTGTGTACGTTAAAATATCTCTAGAGCTACACAAGAAACCATCAAACAGGGTTTGTAGAGAAACAAAGGGAATGGCTGGGGCCCAGGTGTAGGAAGGAGACTTTTCAATAAATACTTTTATATTTTGTTATTTAAAAATTTTTGACCCATGTTGTTGTTGTTGTTGTTGTTGTTAGGTGCCATTGAATCAGGTCCAACTTGTAGTGACCCTGTATACAACAGAATGAACCACTACCCGATATTGTACCACACACATGATCTTGTATGTTTAAGCCCATTGTTGCAGGCACTGTCAGTCCATCTAGTTGAAGGTATTCCTTTTTTTCATTGACCCACCACTCTCCCAAACATGATGTCCTTCTCCAAGAACTGGTCCCTCCTGACAATATGTCCAAAATATGTTAACAAAGTGGTTATTTAAAAGATAAATTTGAGGAGCCGGGGGCAGTGCTGCACTCCTGTAATCCCAGTGGCTCGGGAGGCAGAGGCTGGAGGATTGCAAGTTCCAGACCAGAGGCAGTCTGCGAAATTTAGCAAGACCCTGTCTCAAAACAGTTTTAAAAGGGGGGGGGGGGTTGCCGCTCAATGGTACAGCATTTGCAGAGCATGCAAGCACGAGGCCCCAGGTTCAACCCCATTACCGCCAAAAAAAAAAGATCAATTTGAGGGCTGGGTATGTAGCTCAGTAGTAGAACATGTGTGTAGCATTTGGGAAGCCCTGGTACCACAAAAGAAATAATTAAAAATAACTGTTGACTCCTTAGAAAGAAATGAGACAGCACTTTCTGTCCTCCAGAGCTTTTGCATTGTGGTACCATGCCTGGCACGACTTCAGGTAGCTCACAACCAGAACGGATGCCAGTCTGAGGGTAAACCTGCGACACAAAGTGTGCGTGATCACAGAGACATGTTGACCCTGGCCCTTGATGGATCTCTCAGCTCTTGAACCCAGACAACCTCTGCACTACTTGTCATGTTCGGTAAGTGTCTTTCTTGACTGAGACACTTTTAGACAGTTTTTCTAGTCAGTTGCAGCTGACACACCAAATAAATAAGTATGCTAGTCCGCTCAAAAACTCAGCCAGCCCAGAGGCCAGCTCACAACCAGATCCCAACCACATATTTGGATGTCCTTTACCCCGTCGAAACAGGTGAGCTATGGATCCACTAAACAAATAAATATAGCAAAGTTCAAAATAAATACAACCCTGGGTAATTTTCTAAAAACACAAGGTGAACGTCTCTCAAAAACATTTTTTTTCCTGCAGAGGTAGGGATCAAATGTAGGGCCTCTCTCCCACACAGTAGGCAAGTGCTCCACCACTGAGCTCTACCCACGGCCCAATAACTTTTTTAAATTAATGGAAAAAGGTTTCCTTCTTTTAAATGGTAGACACACTAGAAAACCCTCGAGTGATGTTGTATAGGAAAGGGGGGATCTCATACGTTTACACAGCTCTGCTCATAATTTTACAGAATCGTCTTCACTAACAAGATGTCTTCTGGAACTTGGCTGTCAGGGAAGATTATGCTTTTAGCATTGCTGCTGCTTTGTCCTGGGTTCATAAATAGGTCCTAATGTGACAATGTGTGTATAATTTTTCTTTTCTTTTCTTTTTTTTTTTTTTTTCAGTGCTGGGGGTTGAACCCAGGGCTTTGCACTTACATGCTTTGCAAATGCTGGACCACTGAGCTGCACCCCCAGCCCTCCCCCCCCTTTTTTTTTTTTTGTGAGACAGGGTCTCACTAAGTTACGCAGACTGCCTCTGGTCTCCAACTTGCAATCCTCCTGCCTCCACCTCCCAGGTTGCTTGGATTACAGGTGTGCGCCACCTCGCTTGGCTTAATTTTTCTTTTCTATGGAATTTTTAAAACCTATCTGGCGTTCATGGCACACACCTGTAATCCCAGTACTCAAGAGACTGAGGCAGGAGGATTGCGAGTTCAAGGCCAGCCTAGGCTATTACCTAGCAAGACCCTGTGTCCCAAAAAAAAAAAGCTCCTCACAGAAAAAAATAATTTTAAACTTGCCTTGATTTAAGTAACTTTGTGTATATATTCAGTTCTGTGTATATAGCCAATTCTGCCTCAGGGCATGGGGTTAAATGCCTTGTTTTATAGAGCTGACCAGTGCCAAGCATGAGCTCACTGTCTGGGGAAACGAAGTTGCTGTAGAGAGCGTGGCCCCCCCCGGCCTCCAGTGCCTGGACAGGAGAAACACAGGCCTTGTCTGATTTGATGTCTGTGGCTGCTGGACAGCAGCCCCCACCTGGACCTTGACGACATTTTTGGCTTTAAGACAATGTTCCAAGCAAACCTTAACCGAAGTTTTCCAGTTTCTAAAACCCAGTTCCCTTCCTGGCTGCTAAATAGCTTAGGACAATGTTATCTTTTCCTGTTGTTGATGAGAAAGCCAGAGCTTGAGTGAGGACTGCAGCACCAAGGTCGCCGAAACTAGGAAGCGCCTTCCAAGTGGAAAGGTAATATATATGGGCTCCCTTTCAGGGGCCTGGGCACTGCTCTCCATGGAAACCAAGCCAGTTATCTCCAGAGAATGGTTAGATCCAGAAAGAGCCAAGGAGGCAGATATTTTGGAGAAAGTATCTTTATTTTCCAGAAAGGAGTTCTTTTTAGACCTCATATTGAGAACTCATAACCTTTACATGTTACATATGTGAATCCCTTTATACCTCAGTGTCTAGACTGGGGCTGAAACCGACCCCCTAGAAGCCGGTCCAGACAGATCCAAAACAAATTGTAAATAGTACTGGTGGTCCAAAAGTGGAAGGGAAAGTTCTGTGAAGAGGCACTTTAAGCCTGCAGGCAATTGTTTGAATTCAATTTTGGTTTTTCTCTCTCCCTCTTCCCCCTCCTTCCCCCCCACCCTCTTTCTCTCTCTCTCTCTTTTTCTCTTGGTATTTTGAGACAAAGTCTCAGATATATAGCCCAGGCTGGTCATGAACTCATGATCATCCTGCCTCAGCATCCCAAGTGCTGGGATTCCAGGTGTGCGCCACCACACCTGACCCATCTTCGACTTTTATTTATTAAAACTGGGGTCCTACAGGGTGGGCTGTAGCTCAGAGGTAGAGCACTTACCTAGCATGTCTGAGGCCCTGGGTCCCAATCTTAGCACCAGAACCATAAAGGAAAAGAAAAAAAAAAAAATAGAGCCCCGAAGTAAATGGAAGGAGATAGAAATCAGAGCAGTTGTTGCTTGGCGTGGTGAAGGAGGAACAGAAGCTTAACTGGAAAGAGGCAAAACAGAACCCTTTGGACAATGGAAACATTCTGTTCTGGTATGTTTGGTTGGCAGGTTTTTGTGTTTTTGAGGCACGTGTCCCTATGTAACCCAGGCTTGCCTAGAATTCACTATGTATCGCAGGCTGGCTTTGAACTCAAGGATACTCCTGCCTCGGTCTCCTGAATGCTGAGATTACAGGCATACCCCACCACACTAGGCTAACATTCTGTCTTTTAAGGATTTTTGTTTTATTTGCATTTTAACTCATTTTTTCCTCATAAACACCCTAACATCCTGTGTTTTGATTATAGTGTTGATTACATGGGTGTAAATATTTGTTGAAGTTTATTAAGGTCTATACTTATGATCTGTGTACTTTTTTGTATGTAAGTATACTTCAATTTAGAATGTAAAAAAAAAAAAATCCTTGTTAATTACTTGGTACAGCAGAATAAAGTTAGGTCTGGCTATTGAAGTAATTGTGTTCTAGCACCAACTCTGCCACTAACTTCCTATGTGGATTTGGGAGGGTATTTAATCTTAGACCCTTTTTTTTTTTTTCCAGTATTGGAGTTTGAACCTAGGGTCTTGTACATGCAAGGCAAGCACTGTACCACTGAGCTGTCCCCTACCATCCCCTTTTGTAATTTTTATTTTGAGATGCAATCTCACTAAGTTGTACAGGCTGCCTCTGTCCTTGAACCTGCCTCAGCCTCCCAAATCACTGGGATTGCAGGTGTACAGCACTGCACCCGACATAACTTCTGATTATTGACCACTCCTCTGTTCTACAAAATGAAGTCCCAGCAATTAGGATGCTGAGTTTTTTCAACTGTACGGTAGGGTTGCTCATAATGTTTTATTTTTTTTGGTGGTGCTTAGGATCGCACCCAGAGGCTCGCTCATGTGCACTCTACTGCTGAGCTACATCCACAGCTCCCCATAAAAAAAAAATTTTTTTTTTTCTTCTGGTACTTAGGGATTGAGCCCGGGGCCTCACACATACTTTGCATGTGCTCTCCCACTGGGCTGCACCCCCCACCCCAGTTTTTAATCTTGAGACAGGGTCTCACTAAATTATGCAGGCTGCCTCTGACCTCAAACCTGCAATCCTCCTGCCTCTGCCTCCCAAGTCTGGGTGGCATGAGCCACTGTGCCCAGCAAAAATTTTAATTGATATATAATGCAAAGGGAAATTTTCTTCAGGAAACTTCAGGAAATTGATGCTGTAACATACATATGGTGACATACATATGGTGAAGGAAGAGAAGAAACATTTGTCTTAATCTAGTAAGCTGGGCTCTGAATTTCCATAAGGCCCTGATCCAGGTAAGCCAGCAAGGTGAGGAATCAGTTCAGAACTCAGCCTGTTCAGTGCTGCTTCTCAGTGTCCGAATGCCGCAAAGTGTCTCTGTGGGAGGAAAGGCAGAGGCAGAAAATCACTCCAAGTGGGAGCCCGGGCTGCCAAACGTTGGAATCAAGCACATGTTCCCTGAAGTTGGGCTCCGTTCCCGAAGGGGAAGAGCTCACAATGGGAACAGTGACGGTCATTTGCTCAGGCAGCCAAGAGAATGAAAAGCGCATTGAAACCCAGCAGTGTCTCCACAGGAGAAGAACGGTGGGCCCCTTGGTGGCGAAACCAACCTGACAACAGAGCAGGATCACGGGGCCCATTCCCAGCATCTGTCTGTCTTCAGTTCAACAACAGACCTTTCTGTGCAACCTCTCGGGACATTGCTGAGAAATGACCGTGGGGCCAGCCCGGGCTTTACCCAACAAGAGATGTGCAGTCTAGCTTGCCCGTTTGCTTTGACTTAGATTTTGTTATTTGAGAGAAAGAAGTAGCTCTTGTTGGTATGAGACTTAGGACCCTGTCCCCCCAGATCTGTAAGTATACATCCCTCCTACACAGGGTTTCAGCAACTTCTCTGTTTTTATTGTTGCATCTCATGGACTGTTGTGGCCTTAGTGAATGATTTTAATGCTGTACTTCTGTTGGTGGCCTTCTCCAGTGCTCCTCTGAATGGCCCACCTTAGCATGTCAGTAACTTCTGGGCTGAGAAGCAAGATGGTGGGAGAGAAGGCACTGAGGTGAGGGCGTGGCAGTGCAGCCTGAGGTAGCGCCCACGGAGCTCAGTCACACATGCTAATGCAGGCAGAAGGCACTGGCCTGCTCTGCCTTGTTCCGGAAAGGTGAGAGCTGCCATGGTCTAAATGTTTGTGTCATCCCCCACCACACACACCCAATTCATATTGAAATCCTACCTCCCCGTGTGATGGAATAAGGTCCCTGGGAGGTGACGTCTTGAGGACAGCCCTCATGAAGGGGATTGTTGTTGTTAGGTGCTGTGAGTCAAATCCGACCATAGTGACCCTAAGTACAGCAGAACGAAACACTACCCAACACTGTGCCATGCACATGATCTTTTTATGTTTGATCCCATTGTTGTAGTCACCGTATTTCTTCTTATTTTGGGTTGTGCCACATCAGCAAAAGGAGGTCCCAGGGGCTTTACTCCATTCTGTCATTAAGGTTGACTTGACTTTGAGGCGGCAGCTCTCCTCCAGTTGTTTCTTGTATGCCTTCTAGCCTGGAGGGCTTATTTTCCAGCATTATATTTGACAGTGTTTCTCTGCTATTTATAAGGTTTTCAATAGCTGATTGTTTGGGGAGTGGGCTGCCAGGTCCTTCTCCCTGGTCTGTCTTGGCCTAGAAGCTCCGCTGAAACCTGTCCACCATGGGTGGTGGCCTTGCTGGTATTTAAGATACCAGTGGCATAGCTTTCAGCATCACAGCAACACGCAAGCCCCCACAGCACGACAAGCTGACAGATACATGGGGAATGGGATTAGTTCCACAATAAAAGAGACCCCAGAAAGATTCCCTGCCTCTTCTGTGATGTCAGGACGCACTGAGAAGATAGTCTATGAACTTGGAATTGGAGCCTCACCAAGCACCAAATCTGCCGACACCTAAACCTTAGACTTACGGGTCTCCAGAACTGTAGGCAATGATTTTGTTGTTTATAAGCCACTCAGTATACGATATTTTGCTATAGCAGCCCAAACAGACTAAGAGCCATCTGGGTTAATATTTTGCTTGCTTTACTTGAGATCAGTTCTAAGTAAATGATGGTATATAAAAGGATGATTGGAAGTGTTACTAATCCAGATATTTCAGGAATAGGAAACTTCTAGAAAGCAAGTGGAACAAACTGGAAAGAGCATTCCCTGTCCAAAGAAGAGCTTATTTTTTTTTTTTTCTATGTTTTTGGTTCTAGCTGATTGTTACCAGATCCTAAGACTTTTTCAGGAGAAGCAAGAAAACAGGATTTTTATGTACATTTCTGTATGTTACAGATATACCCAGGCCTTTTGTTCTCACCATCTGATCTAGCCGAACAAGGATGGGTCTTGACATTGGGCCAGAATTTGAATTGTGGCTCCACCCCCCACTTGACAGGGAGGAAATGAGATCATGTACAGCATCTGCCTCAGGAGGGCTGTCTTCCCCCTGACAGCTCCAGCCTAGGTTTCCCCCTTCAGCGCAGAAGGATTGCCAGTTTGCTAGTCCACACTTCCAGAGCTTTTGCTAATAAGTGTGAGAAATTGTCCTCAGCAGAAGGCTACCCAGCAAAAGTTTGTGGTGCCCCTTGCTGCGCTCCCGGCGTGTGTACCATTGGCTTACCTGCACTGTTCCGACCCACATCTGGAAGCAATAGCCAGCCTCCAGGGCTGAGGAAGCACAGCTGTCAATCACAGAAGTAAATATAGATTTCCTACCTAACTTGTGGTTCTGCTTCCTTAGTGTCAGCCACCAGGATTATTTTTTTCAGAGCTGGGGTTTGACTCAGTTGGTAGAGTGCTGCTCCGCAGTGAGGTCCTGAGTTCAGTCCCCATCCCCGCCCCCCAATGAGGTAACCACCATCCTGAACTTAGTTTCATTCCCTCGTGTGGTTTATACTGTTATTACATAAGTGGTATATACTGTTATTTTGCCTGTTTTTTTATACTGGTGTGCGCCACTGCACCTGTCATTTTCTAATTTTTATACATTTTCTTGGATATTTCTGTGTAGACAATCATTGTCTGTACATAGCTCAGGTTTAGTCTTCATTTAGATTTCCTATGCTTCTCATTTACTACTTCCTCCTCCTCTTCCTCCTCCTCCCTCTCCCTCTCCTCCCAGGGCCTCACACAGACTTTGCAAGTGCTCTACCACTAGACTGAACTCCCAGCCTGTTTTTTGAGTTAGGGCCTCTTTAAGTTACACAGGCTGCCTCTGTCCTCAAACTTGCTATCCTCCTATCTCCACCTCCTGAGTTGCTGGGATTACATACATGTATCACCATGCTCAGCTACTTTTTAAAACTATTTTTATTAGTAATTTTTAATGTGCAACTTAATAGGTCTCATATTTCCATACATGCATCTCATTGTACATTGCTCACATTAACTTCCCCCTTACCCTCTCATGACCTTCCTCCCCTATTCCCTCCCTGCCCACAAACGGTCTCTCTTCTAGTTCCCACCTACTTTTTCTTTCTTATTATATTGGTTTTATTACCAGAACATTGTTGAGTAGAAGCAGTGATGGAAGGTTTCTTTTTTAAAAATAACAGCTTTATTGAGATATAATTCACATACCATAAAGCTCACCCCTTAAGACTTTTTTCTGTTCCTGTTTTTAATGTGACTGCCTCTAAAATTTTACCATATAGGTAACCAGTTGACACAGTATGATTTGTATTTGTTGACTGGTTCATTTCCCCACTGATCTGGCATGACATTTCTGACATGTTTCGTACACAGATGTGTTTCTGGGTTCCAGGTTCTGTTCTGTTTATGTTACTTGTCTGTTCTAATGTCAGTACCACACTGCCTTATTTACTAGATCCTTCTATAGTAAGAGGCATTTCCATTGTAGATTTCTGCAGTACTGGAGGTTGAACCCAGAGCCTGCACATGCTAGGCAAGCACACTACCACTGAGGTGCACCCTCAGCCCCCCTTTTTTGAGACAGGGTCTCCCTAAATTGCACCAGCTGCCTATGGCCTCAAACTTGCAATCTTCCTGCCTCAGCTTCTCACGACACTTGGGATTACAGGTGTGCACCATGGTGCCTGGCCTTTCTTTATATTTGTATCCCAGTGTCCAGTGCAGTATAACCCTCTACTGTCTACATGGTTATGGGGCAGTTCACCATTCCTGTCCATCAGTCCCTGCCCCAGGCAGGGCTGTTTGGTAGTCTAAGTGAGGCCAGGAGTCCTTCTGGGTACATTGTAAATAGGAAAAAAGGAACATCTGACATTGCCAAATCTCCTAAATCTCATTTGGTGTCTCAGTTCTGCCACTTGTAGCAGCATAGCTGTGAAAACTATACTCTCTAGCCTACCCCCTTTTGACAATTTTGATAATATATTTTAATCATCTGGTATCCAGTGGATGCTCAATAAATGCTAATTATAAATTTTCTAAAGAAAAACACAATTGGCTTCAGTAGCACTTGCCTTTTGATTTTTTTTTTTCTCTCTCTAGCTATTTCAATCAGTTGCATTTGTGAGTTTAAGGTTATAAAACAGAAGTTGATCTCCCCTCACTGGAGTTGCTAAACTGATAGGACCATTTTTGCTGTCACGTGGAAGGAATCTGCCTGAGAATGAAGTCAACTCAGGAAAGTGAAACCTTATGCCTAAAGCTAGCCAACCCACCCCTAGGACAGCTGTTAAAATAATAAACTGTCTTTTACTGATTAGGCCAGTCTGAGCTAAGTGTGTGTGACTGCAAGTAAGATTTCTTTGTAACACAGAGTTGTTCCTTCTCCTTACCTTGCTCACTCTGGGGTCATTTTCTACTTGCTTGTAGTTTGAAACTTCCAGCAAAGAACAACATAAATGTTATTTGTTCAAGTTTGGGAAAGACCAACAAGATGCTTATGACAAGTGAAAAATGACCCTAGTTGAGAAACGGACATCAGTAGACAGCTTTGTCAGCCTGACTGATTATATAATCTGGTAAAGACAAATCTAAAGATCTTTGTCTCTTCCCAATAGAAAGTTTAAGATAATCATGTTAACTGCATGTTCTTAGGTCACTGGGTGATACCTTGTTTCCTTTTTCTGGTTATTGACCTAGCTATTCTTGATTTTCAAGAAGGAACTGGAGAACAACACCTTAAAGAACATAGGTCAGAATGTATGTGTATCATTGGGTATGGAAAGATCACCATGCTATAATGGTAAATAAAAACGCAATGTATAACTGGGTGTGGTGGCACACACCTGTAGTCCCAAACACTCAGGAAGCTGAGGCACAAGAATCAACACAAGGCCAGCCTGGTCTATGTAGCAAGTTCCAGGCCAGCCTGAGCTACACATAGAGACCCAGTCTCAAAAGAGAGAGAGAGAGAGAGAAAAGAATAAAAGGCATATAAGTATAATGTTTCCTTTTGTATAAGAAAAAAATAAGGATCTATATTCATACTCAATTGTACTACTAAAAATAAATGCTGAAAAGTAGTAAGCCAGTAAAAGTAATTTCCCCTAAGAGACAGAAGTCAGAAAACAGTGGTAGAAAGCAAGACTTTGCAATGTATACCCTTTTATACGGTCCTGATACCTGAACCATGTGAACATACTAACCATTCAAAGAAAGCCCTTCTTTATGACACCAACCTCTGTTTCTCATCTCTGACTTGGCCATGGCCCCTACAAGTCCTTCTGGCCTGGCAAATACAGAAGCTATTTCTCTGACCCATCCAAATGAAAGTGAATAAAGGACATGGTCACACAACAATGCCTTTATAAGAGGAATTTTATTGATAATTATTTACCTTAATGGTTTCAGAAAGAGGAACAGATTAGCTCAGTCCAACATGATTGGCAGGTGGCAAAATCTAATGAAGCAAGTGTTCTGATTGCTAAGGATTTAATTTAGATGCTTTTAATACTTAGCCATCTAACACTTCAAACATAATCCAGAATAAATCCATCATCTCCTTTCTTTTCACTTTAATACCGCACCTACCTCACTTCATATGGAAATATCTTCATTAAATATGATTCCCAGAGGAACAACTTCCTTGGAGAATACAGCCATGAGGATGGTGCACAAAAAAAAAAACTCAAAATAGAACTCTGTATGATAATTTACTAGTCTAAGGAAACAAAACCTTCCAATATATTAAGAAATAAATCCAGTTACAAATGCACTAGTAGGTCTATGTGAAGAGGTTCTGGTATAGTAACTGAAAACAGCTGGCTATTTACAAGATACACAAGCAGGAACGGTGCACCTAGCCCAGCACTGGCCTTCAGAAACCAAAAGTGTTCTCTCCGCTGTAGGCCACATACAAGAATCCATCTTCATCTTTTTCCTTCTCGTAAAGTTGTCCCATAGTTAGGCTTGAAAGAGAAAAACAAAACATCATTGAAAATGACTCTAAATGTTGGAAGGAAAAGGATGGACTAATGATAAGGAGCTTGACTGCTGCTGGTATGTAGTAAAAAATAATTCAGCTATCAGTACATCCTGTGACCTGCAATCTTTTGTGGAAAAGGAATGAAGCCATAAAAAGATGAAGACAGATTAGGCGCCAGTAGAGAAACCCAGGGGCTGGGAGTTATTTAGCTCAGTTGGTAGAGCGCTGCACTACAGTCTCTGAGGTCCCAAGTTCAATTCCCAGCACCACAAAAATGGGAGCAGGACCTGGCAACTACTCCCAAAGCAATCCCGGAACAGTCAGCCAATGAAAACCCTATGAGGGTCGCTATGAGTCGGATACCGACTCAACAGCACCTAACAACAACGACGGAGAAACCCAGAATCAAAGTCTCCATCCTCCAGGTGGGAAGCAGGCCCATTTGCCTCACCCTCACAGGTACATTCTTTAAAGAAGCTAACTCCTTGAAAAGGCACCTGAATGCCAAGGACAAGGGAAATAACTAAGCAAAATGACGAGCCTAATGACCATCCCTATGAAGGTGAAGGACCTTAGCAAGAAAGAGTATACTGGGCTCTCTTCTTCAGGCTGGTTTATATGAAGATTTATAATTTAGACTCAGTATAATAGGTTTAAGTGGGTTCATTCCTATGGAAGCTACCTGACCAAAATTCCTCAGTTCCCAGAGATTTGCATCAGCATGAACAAAAAGCCCCTCCCATGTAATGCAGAAAGCTCCCATTGCATCTGGGATCCAAAGTCTGCCCTGGGCTGAGGATGTAGCTCAGTGGTAGAGCACTTGCCTAGCATTCATGAGGTCCAGGGTTCCATGCCCAGCACTTTCAAAAAATAAATAAATAAAAAATAAGTTAAAAAAAGGAAGTCAGCCCAAGCTTCCAAAGACTCCTCCAAAAATAGATTCCTTAAAGTAAACTTGTGAGTGGGAAGGCTGGCTTTTCCTAAGCCACAAAAAAAGACTGCAGTGGAGATGTAAAAT
The DNA here is from genome assembly GCA_007922755.1 of Pedetes capensis. Lineage (NCBI taxonomy): Eukaryota > Metazoa > Chordata > Mammalia > Rodentia > Pedetidae > Pedetes > Pedetes capensis. Next base: position 80,132 of record VMDO01005409.1, on the reverse strand, counting down.
CTAGTTCTCTGCCATAAAACTGAGTTGTCCCAGAGTGAGACTAGTAACGCCTGCAACTCTGGCAAGCTGTGGCAAACGTGACGACACTACTTGAGAAGTGCAACTGTGAGTGGTGGGGTCTGAAATGTGGCTTGTCTGACAAGTTTGACTACATGTTAAAATGATAAAAATTTTCAATATCCAGGTTAAATAAATCATTTCACCTGTTTTTACTTTTGTTCTAAGCTAGGGTCTTGCTATCAGGCTGGCCTCTAACTCATTATGTAGTGCAGGGTGGCCCTGAACTCATGATCCTCCTGCCTCAGACTCCTAAGTGCTGGGATTACAGGTGTGCACCACCACACTTGGCTTGTTTTTAGTTTTTTAACATAGCTACTGAAAAATTTTAAATCACATAGGAGGTTTGCATGCCATTTCCATTGATAGCACCGCCCTAGAACACACAAGGACTTCAGTAGAAGGAAGAATATCTACAGTGCTGAGACTCAACTTTGGCTGCACATCAGAATCACTAAAGAGCATTAAGAACATTTCCATGCCCAAACCCCACACCAGGCCAATGAAATCAGAATCTCTGAAGGTGGGACCCAGGCATCAGCTTGTTTTTAAATGCCTAAAATGGTTCCATGTATATATAACCAGGTTGAAAAGAAAGAAGCCTGTCCTTTTGGGAGGTATGGAGAGATGCTCATGTTTAAGAGTCATGTGACTGGGAAGTAGAGTGATGAACCAGGAAGTGAAAAGCCAGCAACTAGCAGAAAGGCTTGAACATGTAGCAAAGCTTCCCAACACTTTTTACCCTGGTGGCTGTGAACACCTAAAGAGAATCTCCACTTTTCTCTGAGATTCCTCAGAATGAGGCTAACTGAAACCAACTATAGCTAGTGCCACAACTGTCTACCTCACTTGGTCAAGTGTTCAGGGTGCCCTTGAAGAGACCTGTTATAATATCTCACCTGTGCCATCACCAAATAGGTTTAACTGAAGTAGCAGACACTGTTCAATTCGAAGAGTTATCCCCTGGTGGATATGTCAAGTGTGGTTCCACTGGACAGACTAAGTTTTATTCTTTTCTGAGCAAGTTAGAAGCCCTCATGCAAGAACTAGATCCCACTGCTAATCGGAAACACGGAGGAGCTTCCGAAGCACCAAAGACCTGCCCTAGATTCTGTAAAGTGCCCAGTGTACAGTGACCACTGCAACCACTCCTGGCTAAGGCAACAGTGGCTCTGAGACTCTGCCCTGACTTCAGACAGGTAGGGGACCCATAGTTATGTGGGCATTGTTCCTTTCTGCCTTTAGATTCGTCTTTTAGGGAAATCCTGGGTTTATCAATTTGTTTAAGCAGTGCCCAAATAGCTACAGAGGTTGGTAATAAAAAATCCTAATTATAATAGTAAACATGTTCCAAACTCTAAGTACAGTACATATATTAACTCTTTTTATCCTCACAACAACCTTATGAGTCTGCAGCCGTAGCCCTGTGGTATCCGATCCCATCAGATCTCGGAAGCTAAGCAGGGACAGGCCTGGTTAGTACTTGGACGGGAGACCACCTGGGAACACCAGGTGCTGTAGGCTTGGGAGAAGGACCTGGCAACCCACTCCCAAAAATCAATCTGCCATTGGAAACCCTATGAATGCACTGAGCACGGTGGTGCACGCCTGTAATCCCAGTGGCTCACGCCTGTAATCCCAGTGGGTCAGGAGGCGGAGGTGGGAGGATCACAAGTTCAAGATCAGAGGCAGTCTGCATAACTTAGCAAGACCCTATCTCAAAAAGTAAAGAAAATGGGCTGGGGGCACAGCTTAGTGGTCCAGCACTTGCAAAGCATGCAGGCATGAGGCCCTGGGTCCAACCCCCAGTACTGCAAAAAAAAAAGGAAAACCCTATGAACAGCAGAGAAGCACTGACAACAGTGTTTCCCCTGCTGTATGTAGGGTCACTATAAATCGGACACCAACTCAAAGGCACCTAACAACAACAACAACCTTATGAAGTAGGTACTATCATAATCCATACTTCAAAGACAAGAAAACTAAAGTATAGAGAGGTCAAATAACTCACCCCAGGTCATAGAACTAGGGAACATTCTTATCACCACCAGCACTGCCTCCAGGCGAACATACAGCTAGATCGATTCTAAGGACCTCTGAACCTTTGGTCTTTGTACCTTCTGTAGCCATCTTCCTTAGCACAACACTTCTCATAAGTGCAAATGTTTGTGCCAATCACCTGGACATCAAGCTCTCAGGTAGGCCACTGCTGCTAAGTCTCTACACTACACGCTAAACAGCAAGGTCTTAGGTATCTCTCCTTCAGATCCTGTACTGTGACAAGTACTTATGCCCAATGATTTAAAGAGTCCAACACTTCTTTTCTCTGTGAGGCAGGATCATGTGGAAGCTGGGGCTGGGGTTGTAGCTCGGTGGTAGAGTGCTTGCTTAGTGTGTGCAAGGCCCCGGGACCAATCCTCAGCACCAAAAGAAAAAAGAAAAAAATCACGCAGAAGCTTTACTTAGTTGACAGCTGCACTGTGTCCTTATTGTTGGGATTCCTTGGGCGAGGAACCTGAACTGACAGTACTCAATATTGAACACTTTCCTAATTTTAAGGCTTCACTGGGTGCCACGAAACAAGACTGACATAGAGATACCATGAAATGTCTTGAAAATAGCATACTGGGCACCGTGGTGGAAGCCTATAATCTCTGTGACTCAGGAGGTAGAGGCAGGACAATTGTGAGTTCAAGGCCAGAGGCAGCCTCAGTGAGACCCTGCCTCAAAATAAAAATTTAAAAAAAAAAAAAAAAATGGGCTACTGGTGCAGCCCCAGTGGTCGAACACTGGCAAAGCATGTGCAAGGTCCTGGGTTCAACCAAACACCACAGAAGAAAAAAAAAAAAAAAGAAAATTTTTATGGGGTTGCTGCATATACATGCAGTGTCAGAATTTGGCTGGGAGCCAAAAAGAGCTGGCCTACAAATAGAATTTTAAGAAATGTTTTTTGTGCAGGGTAAAACTCAGTGGTAGAACATTTGCTTAGCATGCACAAGGCTCTGGGTTCACTCCCCAGCACTGAAGAAAAAAACGAAGTTTTTAACGTCCTGTTAAAAGTAAATTCAGGTGAAAGTACAAGGGGGCAAAACGTGACCCTAGTCAGCAGGCAGTCTGTTGCAGAAGGCGAGTGTGGCAGTTTAGTAGGACGCTTTCCATACATTTTGAGAGGATGAGATGTCCTCTCAGAATTCAAAGGCATAGGCCACACAGCAACAAGCAGGCCACTGCCAGAATGACCAAGGATCCTGAAGGACAGAGGCATTTCAAACACAACTAACTGTCCAGCTAAGCTCCCTAGGCTTGCTGGGTAGTTGAACAAAACTCACAAGTAGAGCTACAACTCCAAGGGTTCCTGCCTAACTTGCTGAGAGGCAGCTAGAGAAGATACCTAAAGACAGCTTCGAATCCCTTATCCTAATGCACACCCAGTGGTGTGCAATAATTAGTACATATACTCATTCCCGAAAGGTGCTACTCTGGGTACCAGGGTCACTGCCACCCTCCAAACTCTGAATCTGATGAGGAAATAAATGGAAAAAGCCAATGGCAGATGCAAACCACAGAGCCATCTAAGGAGAGATGGGACCCTGAGGTAATGGGTAAAATGAACCTAAATCACTCACCAAAGCTCTGTTCCCTGCTCCTTCTCCATTCAGGCTCACACAGATCCAAGCAAAACCACTTCTCCAGTGGAGGAATCAACAAATAATAAAGGCAAGTTTCAGCAAGATCCACATCCAGGAATGGCTATGCCACCGAGGGAGAAGGTCCTGGCAACCCCCTCCCAAAAATCAATCTGCCATTGAAAACCCTATGAACAGCAGAGAAGCACTGACAATAGTGTTTCACCTGTTGTACATCAGGTCACTATGAGTCCTATACTGACTCGATGGCACCTAACAGCAACAACAACAAACAATAAACATGATGTTCTTCATGATTACCGCCTTGTAACCAGTTCCAAGGCAGAAATTACTGAAATTACTCAGTTCAACCTCAGGTGTACAGAATCCTTATGTAGCCCTGTCAGGTATGGGAGGCAGAGGGCTCTTGCAGGCCTGGATTCATCCTTTCTCCCCTCTGATTTCCCTACCCACTATGCAAGCTTTGAGCACTGGGTGAAGGATAAAGGAGGCATGCTGAAGGAAAGGCTGCTAGATTGCCTTGGGGAAGAGATAAGGCAAAGTCACACATTAGCTCTAGAAAGGAGACCTCTCACCTGGACTGTGGCACTTTTGTTTGTGCTGTGATGGGTGATTATATTTGCATTAAGTCTAATGATGTCAACCGCCTCTTTCGTTTATACACAAATTTGGGTCTTTTTTAGGGTCTGGCTGTGTAGCCCAGGCCGGCCTCAAACTGTGATTCTCCCTCAGCTTCCCAAGTGCTGAGATTACAGGCACACACCACTATGCCCAGCACAAATTTGTTTTTAATAAAACCTCAAATGAATGGCAGCTGCCTCAAATGTTAAGGAAAATGTCATTAACTGAGGCCAAAAGGGCTAGGGATCTTGACATTCTTACATCCTAAAGAGTCAGCATTTCAGTTTCTGGTCTCTTGGCTCTAAAATCCTGTCTTGGGTCACATGCAATATACTTGAAGGTGGAAAAGCAGATAGAAAATGGCCCTGAAGCAGCCTCTGCTGCCCTGAGAATCACTTTTCATTTCCAATTCTATTTATACCTCAAGGACAGTGGGGAGGGGGCAGCACTTAGGACATACAGCCATTTTAATTGCTAGATTACCACAGAGCCATCAGAGAAATATTAATGTCTCCAGAAGCCTACGTCATTTCCTTCCAGAAATACCAGAGGATCAGCACTGAGGAAAACAAACCCAATGCCATAGCTGCCAGTCACCTACTTCCTCCCACCAAGCCACAACCCCTGGGAAGGAGGAAAGAGGCTCATCAAGACACTACAGAGGTTCTGGTGGTATGAAAGCCTTGTGTAGGAGTGGCCCTGCAGATGCCCCCAGCCTCCTCCCCTAGTAAAGCGTGCACCCAGCAACGCACTGCGAGGACAGGTGAAGGAGCCCAATGGTGACAAGATCACCTCTGATATCACCACAGCTTCCAGAGCTATAGCCAGAGCAGACCTACAGGAACCCCTGGGCAAACTCTGGCCTGGCGCCTCAGGCTGGACACTGGCCTTAGGGAAGAAGCTTCCATTTCCCTCTTCCTCTAACCCAAAACCAGAAAGCAGAAGCTGGGAAAGAGGTAATCAGACCAAAAAATGGCCAGACTTTTCCACCTTTAGTAGAAATAAGGTCTGGAATTTGGATACAGCCTCCTCTGGAGCTTTTAATCATTTTTAGTGGCACACATTCAGACAAAATGGGCTAGTTCCCAGGGTGCTTCTGAAAGCCTTAGCTTTTAGAAGTATTTCTTTTAGAGGTAACTTGAAACCTGGTATAGGTCACTAAGATAAGATATGGCCAGGAATCCACACTGATGGGAGAAGTGAGAGCCAGAAATGAGAAGTGAGGGCTGAGGGCTTAGAAGTCCCCAACCTAACCAAGGGTTTAAACTGAACTAGTCCATTTTCCTCTTTCCAAAGAAGCCTGAAGCTGGGCTTTCAATTCCACCAAAGAAGGGACTTATAATGCCTTCATCTAAAGTCACACCCGACTGGGCAAGGTGGCACACACCCAGCGACTTGGGAGGGGGAGCCAGGAAGACAGTGAGTTTGAGGCCAGAGGCAGCTTGCATAATTCGGTGAGACCCTGACTCAAGATAAAAAGTAAAAAAATGGGCTGAGGGAGCAGCCCAGTGGTAGAGCACTTGCAAAGTATGTGCAGGGCCCTGGGTTCAACCCCCAAGTATAGTAAAAAATATATATATATATAAACAAACAAACAGGCAAACTCAGGCTGCAATTTATAATCCCAAAGATTGCTTCCAGGCAACACAATTGTCAAGCTTTCAAACTGACAGTCAAAGCAGGTGGTGCCAAGGGAGTTGTAAGTCCATAAAGAGACTTCAGAGCCCTTTACTGGACAGCAGCCATTTTATCACACTTGAGGATCAGGCAGACACTCTCACAATGGCAAACAGATGACTGAGGTTTTTTTTTGCTTTTTTTTTTTTTTTGTGGTACTGGGGGTTGAACCCAGGGCCTCGCGCCTGCATGCTCTGCAAGTGCTGGACCGCTGAGCTGCACCCTCAGCCCATTTTCTTACTTTTTGAGACAGGGTCTCACTAAATTACACAGACTGCCTCTGGTCTCAAACTTGTGATCCTCCTGCCTCCGCCTCCCAAGCCGCTGGGATTACAGGCGTGCGCCACCACGCCCGGCCCAGATGACTGAGTTTTAAAGAGTAAGAGGCAGGGTGATCAACTGAAGGTGAGCCCGAGCAGGGCCCACACACTCCAGATAGAGAGTAACAGGGCTGATATTTCATGTATCATTAGGAAAAAACTTCATTCTGGGCCTCAGTTCTACCTATGGATCAAACCTAAGTAAGTCCTCAACTGTTTTTAAAGAATTTTTGGGGGATCTAAGGCTGAGGTGCATCATTTTATTTTTTGTAAAGTCCAGGCCTCATTGTATTTTGTTAACCTCAAATGTACACACATACATCGCAGCCCTTTATTATTTTTCAGGAACACACAAAATCCAGATTTATAGTCAGGACTTCCAAAGTTTTGAGTTCTGTAAGCAGATGCCTAACACTAGAAGACCTGAGCTGGACATGGTGGTGCATGCCTGTAATCCCAGTACTCGGGAGGCTGAGGAAGGAGGACTGATACAAGTTTGAGGCCAGCCTGGGCTACACAGCAAGTTCCAGTGCAGCCTGGGCTGCACAGGGACACTCTGTCTAAAAACACTAAAATAAAATAAAAATAATAAAACCAGATGACCCATCTAGTAAACACCTCTCACCTTGACTGTGGGACTGTCTTATCCACAAAAAGGAAGATGGCCTTCTCAGAAGGAAGCTGGATCCTTTTCCTGATGATCCACATGAACTGAGCCACAGTGATGTCAGATGGAACCAAGTACTTCCGTTTGTCAATGTCAACAATTTGAGAACCTGAGACTTTTTCCACAATCACCTGGGAAAGTAAAGAGAGGTCAAGGACTGGGGTTGTAGCTCACTGGTAGAGCACTTGCTTAGCACACACAAGGCCCTGGGTTTGATACCTAGCACCACAAATAAACAAGTGAGGTTAGGACTGGATTTCTTTAAGTGAGGCTCTGGCTCACACTGTCAGGGAGCTGATGAGCAAAGTGTGGGTGGGAAACTGCATAGCATGAGAAAATACGCCCATGGCTTAATAAGCCACGTACTCTGGAGGTTAAGAACTGATATAAATATGTTATAAGAAATAGTAAGTGCTTTTCTGTGGTCAATTATATCTCTCAGCCATGATCTCAGCATTTGTAAGGGAAACACAGCTACTAAGCTTTTCAACCTTTTAACGAGGCAGATGCAAGAATATCTGGTGAGGGTTTCATCGACAGCCTGTTGCTCCAGGACCCCAGAATGGATCCACATTACTGAAGAATTAAGATCCCAAGAAACAAAAAAACACAAATGGATGGACTGCCAGCCAAAGTGGCAACTCGGGGCTGTGGCAGGAGGATCACAAATTCAGGGCCAGAGGAAGCCTATAAAACTTAGCAAGACCCTGTTCTCAAAATAACAAACAAAAAAGGGGCTAGGGGCCCAACTCAGTGGTAGAGCAGCTGCAATGTATGTACAATGCCCTGGGTTCTCTCCTCCAGTACTGAAGAAAAAAAAAAAGAAGAAGAAGAAGATGAACTAATGGGAACACCTGGAAATCCCAGCCAGCCAAGAACCAAGTTCTTCATTTGGTTTGTTGCTTCTCTCTAAACAGGTTTCGAATTTGTTCCTCTGACCCCCGCCCCAAAGGAATTGTTTACAAGCAAAGAGCTACAATAACAAGCCTTTACATCCTTTAAAAATCAGTGAGGATAAGAGAAACCATCTCTCCACCATGAGAGAAATACAGGATCATATTATTGATTAAAGGGAAAGGGGGTTTTTGGCGGCTTTTAAGACTTTTTGGTCAGGCAAGATGACAAGGTCAGGGTGAAGAAAGGAAGCTAGAAGTAAAGATAGAAGTTCAAAGTTAAAGATGAAGGTCCTAAGACTAAAGTACTACTTCCAAGACCAAAGTGACAGTCTTCCTCCACCACCGTTCCCAAAAGTGGCAGTGACCTGTTGCCCTGTCCTAGAACACCGTTCCTTACATAATTGGTGAGGGAGCCTAGAGGCTGCAGACGGCTTGCTGTCCTAGATCCTAGATCGGGAGATTCAGCACTGAGGCCCCTGAACAGCACCAGCCCCTCACGCCCGGTCCCGGACGCGGCTGGTCCCAACCCAGACTTGGCTATCGGCTGCCATAGCCAGAGCCTCAACTTGTCAACTGTTGAATGGGCGAGAGCCCTACCGCCGCTCCCAGACTACAGAGGTGACAGCGGGGTGAAGGGGCGGGGAGTCCGAACACTCACCGGAACCCGGTCGGGATATTTCGCTCGGATCTTCGCAGATTCCACGCATCTGTGTTCTGTGGGAGAGAGACCCCTAGCTGATCGTCGCGCCTGCCCGCCGCCGGGCTCTCCATCCCTGGCCTCCAGCTGTCCTACGCCCTTCTCCCTCCACGACCTGCGCACGCCCCACGCCCTGGCCCCGGCGTCCCCGCAGCCGCGGTCCCCCGTGGGTAGCTCCCGGCAGGGCCCGCGGAGGGCGGCACCCGGTCGCTAGACAGCCGCCTAGCGCTGCGGGGCCTCGGCGAGCAGAGCCCGGAGCGCAGCATCCGCCTCGCCCGACCCGGCCCGGGCAGCCCGAGTGGGGGAGGGGGACGACGGCGCCCGGGCCCCCAGGGCCCGCCGGCGGCCGAGCGCTCACCCAGCGAGTGGTCCTCCTTGAACATCCACTTCATGGCGGCGGCAGGGAGGGGACAGAGCCGGCTCTCGGAGCCGCGGACTTCGGCGAAGCGACCACAACAACAACGACGGCAGCGGCGGCGGCGACTACAGGGCAGGCGGGACTTCCGGCTGCTGGAGCCTAGCAACTGATCGGGGGCGGGGCTTCCGGCGCCCATCGCAGGGCTGTCACGCCAGGGGGGCGGGGCCGCCGTGAGGGGGCGGGGTCGAAGAGGGGCTGAGGGGGCTACGCGGGGAATGAGAGCTATGACGTTGGCGACGGGGGCGACCAGAGGAAGGGACGTTCGGGGAACGGGTGACAAGAGCAGGGTTTCGGGGTTACGGGTGGAGTAGGACTGATAGCGTCCTTTTATGCAGGGCTGTTCATGGGAGAAGCCCGGGGCATTAGCGAGATAGGGTATTTGGGGATGATAGAAGAGGGGTCCCTAGTGGTTGGCAAAGGTAAGAGGGCTGTTTAGGGTGTTGACAATTTGGGGAGTATTGTCTCGCTTGGGGACATGCTGAGTGCTCGATACTGGGGGAGTGACTAGTTCGAGGGCACTGTGTTAGGAAGGGTACTGATGACAGCCCAGAGGTCCAGGACTGGAGTTGGCCATAATACCTTACATTGGGCCTGAAAATTGACTTAAACAAATCCCACTCCCTTCCTTTATTCATGAATAAATACTTAAAGACACATTTAAGAAAAAGTAGCACAAATTTACCTTTGAGAAGTGTAAGGTCACTGATCACAGAGACCCTTTATCCTTAACTGGCAGAGGTGAAGAATTGTGATGTCAGGTTCGGAGAATTCCCCTGAGAACGGGTCATGAGACAAGTTTCCTTGTCTGGCGTTGGGAGGGGCTGAGCAATCACAGTCTGAGCTCTGTGTGTCACCTGTCCAGGCATATGCTTCGAGGTTCTCCAATCTGTGATGTATTTCCTGTCTTCCAAACAGAGTCATGGGAGCAGTCTAGTCTGGGTTAGCATCTGTTTACGAGCTGGTGAACACGTAACAAGAATATTCACTTAATTGAGTACATGACCGCTGCCACGTGGCTGTGATTATGATGCATCTGTCAGGCCTGTATCTTTGAAAATTGCCACTCATCATTTCCTACAGTTGAAATTCCTAATGGATGCTGTGGAATCTAGCTTCATTCTCAAAGTATTTTTGTTATTTCAAGGTCGTATATGTGAGCAACCAGAATAGATTTTTGTTTGTCTTTAAAGAAATGAAAAGTCCTTTAGGTTTCATACTTAGAAATTGGTGGTGTTCCATACAAGAACACTGTTCTAGGCACTGGGGAAAAGCAGTAAACAAAACAGACAACATCCTGCTGTCATGGAGATTGCATTCTGGTGGAACAAGAAAAAAGAGTCAGAAAATTACAGGGCATATTCAAAAAAATAAAACGGGAAGTGACTAGAGAAAGATGGTGGGATGGAGTGCTAATTAGATAAATTGTTTATCATACATGAGAAACATAGAAGAGTTGAATAAACAAGTAGGAGTATGTGAGGACTTAGGATCAAGGAGACCTAGAACAAAACTGAATATAGCTTTGAATTCCATGAAAAATCTCTAGATTTCATTAGAATGAGATGAGAAGTGAGTGGTGGGTTTTAAGCAGAGGTGTAACACATTCTGCCCTTTTTAAATGATCAGGCTAGACTGGAAGTGTAGCTCAGTGGTAGAATATATGCTTAGCATTTGTGAGACCCTACATTCAATCTCCAACACCAGAAAAAAAGAAAAGAAAAGAGATCACTCCAGCTTCTATACGGGCATGAAGGTGGATGCAGGAAAACTATTAAGAGGCCACTGTGATAATCCAGGTGAAAGATAATCTTGGCTTAGGCCAAGATCGTGTCTGTGGAGGAGATAGAAAACATTTATATTCTGGTTATGTTTTGAAGGTGGAGCTGACAGAATGTGTGGATAGATTGTAAGGTATGAAAGATAAAAAGTCAAGGTTTTTGGAAGGACAGAACTGCCATCCAATAAAGTAGGATGGAGCCAGTTTCCAGATGGAAATCAAGAGTTTGGTTTAAGACATATTGAGTAGGAGACGCCCAAGAGACACACCCAAGTGAACATATATAGAGTAGGTGAATGGCTCTGTAAATCTCAAATTCAGAAGTACTTAAAATTACTGAACTAGACAAGATTATTTTAGGCAGTGAATGAAAACATGAAAATACCCTGTTATAAGTAGTGAATCAGTGTAAAAGTTAGAAATTGGACTGAAGGGGCTGTAATGTAACTCAGTGGCAGACTTCTTGCCTAGCATATACAAGACCCTGGTTTAATCTCCAGGGGAGAGAGAGAGGGAGGGGGGAGGAGAAATTTAACTCAAGACTACTATTTTTCTTTTTCTTTTTTTCTTTTCTTTTTTTTTTGGGGGGGGGAGGTACTAGGGGTTGAACCCACGGCCTTGTGCTTGCATGCTTTGCAAGTGCTGGACTAACTGAGCTGCACCCTCAGCCCATTTTTTTACTTTTTTTTTTTTTTTTTTTGAGACAGGGTCTCACTAAGTTATGCAGACTGCCTCTGGTCTCGAACTTGAGATCCTCCTGCCTCTGCCTCCCAAACCTTGCGCCACCGTGCCTGGCAAGACTGTCATTTTTCTTTACAGAACTGTGCATTAGGCCCTCATCCAAGACATGTGCATATCACCTTGCAATATATTAGAGCTTTGTAGACTTCCCAGGGAAAGATCCACTGCTCATCAACTCATAGGCATGTCTCCTGACAGTCCCAGTCATGGGCAATGTATTTTTGCCTCTATCCTTATGTGCTTTTTGGTATCTTTTGTCAGTTCATTATGCTAATTGACCTCTCTGATCTGTCTTGATATGCATACATCACCTTCTTTACCTATTGGGTCATTGTATTTAGCTTATTGAATATTCTAAGAATACTAGATGCCTTCCTTGGGGTGGTTAATTGAGGAGATGAGTCAGGAGGAGAAATAGGATAATGAATATATGCAGCACTATAAAACACACAGGATGAATTTCAAATGTTGGAGACGTAGGTGAACATGGATCCTGAAGGACAGCTAGGACAATAGGGCCATCACAAAGCCAGGCAAGGCTTAGCAAGAAAGACAAAGAATGTGAATCTTCTGATTCATAGAGAAAGGGACCTTTTTCAAAGGCAAATTTTCCAGATAAAAACAAAGGCTGGCATTAGAAGAGAGACTGGAAAGTGATACAGATGAATTCCAGTGTAAAGGAAATGTTGAAAAGCTTTGAAGCAAATATTCAGGAGTTCAAAATTGATTTGAAAGACTTTGAATAGGTGCTCCTGTAAAGGAGGGGAATAGGATTAAAATGTATAGTTTTAAGAAAATGATTTTATTTGTTCTTGGAGGTAAACTGTATGATATGGAACATGGAAATGGAAACTGAGAAATCAGTGTTCGCTCATGAATGTGTGGAAATGTTACAATATACACAGGTCTTTGTTGTTGTTGTTAGGTGCCGTCGAGTCGGTATCCGACTCATAGTGACCCTCAGAGAGTTTTCAATGGCTGACTGTTTCGGGATTGCCTTGGGAGTGGATTGCCAGGCCCTTCTCCCATTTTTGGGGTGATGGGAATTGAACTCAGGACCTCAGAGACTGCAGCACAGCGCTCTACCCACTGAGCTAAATCCCAGCCCACATAGATCTTTAGCTTTTTTTAAAAATCAAATATCCTTTTTTATTTTGTTTCTGTTTTTGTCATACTAGGGGTTGAAGCCAGGGCCTCACACATACTAGGCAAGAGCTCCACCACTGAATAGCACCTGTAGCTCTTTATTTTTTATCCTGAGACAGGGAATCACTAAATTACACAGGTTGCCACTGGCCTTAAACTCACAATCTTCCTGCCACGGCCTCTTGCATCACTGGGATTATAGGTGTGCACCACATTGCCCAGCTTTAACATTGCCTTTTAAAGAACTGAAATAAAGCCACAAAGAATATCTTCCTTAGATCATGGGAGCAAAGAGGAACTATTAGTATCCATTATTACTAATTACTGTTCCAAAGTTCATGGCATCTCAGGGGAGGTTGAAGCACTTCCTATACCTCCTTCTGGTTCAGCAGTGACTTAGCTACAATCTGTGTTTCTCTCTATTGAAAGGAAACTTTGGAGGCAAGCACCTCCCTCACAAGAGAATCATCCTCAGGAGTCTACATTAAATCCATCTATTCCAAAAGATCCTTATTTTGTGGTTATTTAAATAAATGAAAGTCATCCTTAAACAAGGATAAAATACAATGTCCAAATCATACCATAGATTTAAGCCTAACAAATTCTGTATTTAAATGTTACCACAGCAGAAAAGCTTTCAGGGCAAAAATAGGTAATACTTGATCAGGTAATAGGGCTGGGGTTTAGCACAGTTGGTGGAGTGCTGCTCTGCACTCTCTGAGGCCCTGGGTTCAATCCTCAGCACAGCAAAAAATGGAAGAAGGACGTGGCAATGCACTCCCAAAGCAATTCCAAAAACAATCAGCCATTGAAAACTCTATGAATAGCAGAGAAGCACTAACATAGTGCTGAGCATGGCACAGTGTTGGGGAGTGTTTTGTTCTGTTGTACATAGGATCACTATCAGTCAAACCCAACTCAGTGGTACCTAACAACAAACAAGAAGATCAGATGATAGGTCAAAAGCATTTTATGACTGATAAAATTGTCATCTCTGATATAATAAGGACCCTAGGATTCTTGACCTCTCCGTTGGTCTGTTAGGATTTCAGCTGTTTTCTCTCTCTAAAAGCCACTTCTAGGTTGTCTTCAAAGTAGAGGCATCAGCTACCGGACTCCACTCGAGTACAAACCTCACTACCTCTTAATACAGCAATGTGATGCTTCAGAGCCTTTTGATGAAGAACTCAGCCTTGGATAATAATTTTAAAAAATTATCTTCGCTGGGAGTGGTGGCCCAGAGCCTGTAAATCCCAGTACTGTGGAGATTGAGGCAGGAGGATCATGAGTTCCAGGCCAGCCTGGGCTACATAACAAGACCCTGTACCAAACAAACAAAAACTTTCCTCCATAGTTGGCATGTTTGGGGATTTTTTTGGTGGGGTTTTGGGGGGAATCATCTAAGCCAGTGTTGCCTTGGGTGAGAACCATGTTGTTAGGTGCTGTCGAGTCCTATCTGACTCATAGTGACCCTCATAGGGTTTTCAATGGCTGATTGTTTTGGGATTGCCTCAGGAGTTCATTGCTGCATCCTTGTCTCATTGGGTGAGGACCTTAGCTTGTCTAAAACCAGTATCTTTGTACCCAATATCAGGTAACAAAGTCTATCAGAAAGAGCTGTGTAGTAATTACCCTCCTATCTGTTGAAGAGCCAAGTGATTTGTGTTGTTTCTGTGCCTACCCACCTATGGAGCATAGTGGCTGCTACAGAAAATCTGGAGGCAAAAGACCCTGGCTTTGGTCTTAGCTCAAGTTTAGGTCCAGAGCTGCTGCCGCGTTTGTATGAATGGTTGGACTTCAGCATGAACCATAATAGGGGTTGTTGTTGTTGTTAGGCGCCATTGAGTTGGTGTCCAACTCATAGCGACCCTAGGTACAGCAGGAGAAACACTATTCAGTGCTTCTCTGCTATTCATAGGGCCTTCCGATGGCTGATTGTTTTTTGGGAGTGTGTTGCCGGGTCTGTCTCCCAAGCCTACAGCACCTGGTGTTCCCAGGCGGTCTCCCATCCAAGTAGTAACCAGGCCCGAATAGGTGGCTTGTTAAGGGGCGTTTACGTTAAGTCAACTTTTATTAAAATCTTACTTTACACAAATGTTGACACAGACTTTAGCGAGTGGAAAGTCTCCTTCCACTCAGCCTTTAAGGAGCCCCGCCTCGAGGAAGGGCGACGTTGTTCCGGCCAGCCCCGCCCCCGCCGCAAACCCCACCCCTACCGGAGCCCTGTGTCCTCCCTATTGGTTCCTTCCCCGGAGCCGTCGGTTGCCGTGGAGACCGCGGCGATGGCAACCAGGAGAAGCCAAACTTGATAATCCCTCCGGAATCGCGAAAGGGTCGCGTGGAGCAGGCGGGCCGCGCGCGGTGCCCATGGCGCTCTACGAGCTTTACTCTCACCCGGCCGAACGCAGTTACCGCGCGGGGCTCTGCTCCAAGGCCGCCTTGTTCCTGCTGCTGGTCGCCGTGCTCACCTACATCCCGCCGCTGCTGGTGGCCTTCCGGAGCCACGGTGAGCCTGCCCCGGCCGGCGCGCACCGCTGCTCGGCCCGGCCCCCAGGCCCGGCCCGGCGCCCCTGACGCCGCGCCCCCTCACCCCGCCTTCTTTATCTCAGGGTTTTGGCTGAAGCGGAGCAGCTACGAGGAGCAGCCGACCGTGCGCTTCCAGCACCAGGTGCTGCTCGTGGCCCTGCTGGGGCCCGAGCCCGGCGGCTTCCTCGCCTGGAGCACGTTCCCCGCCTTCAACCGGCTGCAGGGGCATCACCTGCGCGTCCCGTTCGTCTCGGTGCGTGGTTCCCCCCTGCGCCTGGCCGCCCCCGGGACCGGGGGAGGCGTGGGGTGGAGGGAAAGAGGTGCCGGGGACCCCAGCTTGGATGTTAAGGCCTCGCGAGCCCGCGGAGACGGATTGGAAAACAGGCTCTCTGGCCAGTGTTTCCTGCGTAGATCTGTAGTTTCATTCAGCTGCTCCCAGACGCCCACATGTCCCAGGAAGCTAGCCATGCTGTCAGTGTGTGCGCCCGAGGCCTGGGGACAGACTGTCTCTCTGGTCCTGGTCATTTCCGTGGGCGTGGCCTGATGGGAGGGTGGCTGTGTGCGTCTCTTTAGGACCCCCGAAGGCCCAGCGCTGTTTTGTTAACTCCATAGTGTCGCTGTGTTTGTGCATCACCACAGGATAGGGACCGGAGGGGCAGGGCTTTTTAGGCTGACTTGCCCAGTGGAAGCCGAGGCACTGATTGGTTAAACTCCCAGCTTGTGCTCTGGCCAAGCCACTCCTGCCTGGACTTGGCCCATTAGATACCGCTGCATCCTGCAGCTATACGTGACGACACTGAAGCATTTTACTTCTACAATTTGGTATTAGTGTAACGCAGGGCTTCTTTTGCAGAAACCCCCATTTCAATCATTTTCCGAAAACATTTTCCTTTAGAAGTTTGAAACCTCTGGTTTTCCTTCTTGCCACCAGCCAATTTCTGAGATAATTGTCCTACAAGGTAAAGCTACGTAAAGGGGTGAGAGGTGGACTCAGGCTTTTTTTTTTTTTTCAATAGGTCTTTTATGTCTTATTGGTCAGTGAATAATAACAAAATATGATTCAGATTACTTTTCCAGTTACTTTATTTTTTTTCTTATTTTTTTCTGATTACAAAAGTGTATGGTCATTGTCAAATAGGAAAGAATTACGGGTATATATGACAGAAAAAGGCTCAATTGGTGCATGTATCAATACTTATTTGATCAACCTTACTCTTTTTAAGGTCTGCAAACTACTTAATGATTTAGGCAAACTAATGAATTTAACCAATTTCTTGATAGATTTTTTATTTGCTTTGACTCTTTCACTACCAAGAGTAATATTTCAATGAACAAAATTTAGACTAAATCTTACATACCCACCCCTAGCCCCCAGTATTAAAGGGTTGAACCCAGGGTTTCATGCATGCTAGTACAACCAGAGTGCTCCTTGGAAGCAAAAATGGCCAAACTGCATCTTATATTTCGGACATGTAGTCAGGAGAGAACAATCCCTGGAGAAGGACATCATGTTTGGACGAGTGGTAGGGCAACCGAAAAGAGGAAAACCCGCCACCAGATGGATTAACACAGTGTCTGCAACAATGGGCTTAAACATAAATAAGGTGGTTTGCCTGGCACAGAATTGGCAAGTGTTTCGATCTGCTGTACATAGGGTCGCTATGAGTCGGACTCGACTCGACGGCACCTAACAACAACAACAACAGGCAATTGCTGCACCAATGAGCTGCTCACCCAGCCCCTTTTCTTTTGTCTGTGTTTTGAGAAAGTCTCGCTAAATTGTACAAGCTGCCTCTGGCCTCATATTCGCCATCCTCCTGCCTTAGCCTTTAGAGTCTCTAGGATTACAGGCATTCGCAACAGTGCCTGGCTTTCCTTCCTTCCTTCCTTCCTTCCTTTTTTTGAAATGGGGTCTTTCTATGTTGTCCAAGCTAGCCCCAGCTCAAACTATCCTCCTGCATTAGCTTCCTGAGTAGCTGGGACTTACAGGTGAATGCCACCTGCCCAGGCTTAAATCTTATTGTTGTTAGGCGCCACCCTATGTACAACAGAACAAAACATTATGCTGTGCCAGGCACACGATCTTTTTTTACGTTTAAGCTCATTGTTGGAGTCACCGTGTCAATCTATCTAGTTGAAGGTCTTTCTTTTCTTCGTTGACCCACAGCTTAAATCTTACACCTTTAAAAGTCAGTTGTGAGGAATTGAAATAGACACTGTTGAAATTGTATCCGTATATAGAAAACTAAGCAGGTACATAAGATAATTTTCACTGCAAAGAGATAAAAAGAAAAAATGAGGAAGGAAAAATAATCAGAGTTGTAAATAGGACTTAAGTAGTCTCAGTTATGTGGACACTGAATACTTACTGATTAAAACATGAGTTTAACTTAATTGAGGGGGGATGAAAAAGGAGTGCATGTGTGGTGGAGGCTAGTGGAAAGAGAGAGAAGCCAAATCTTCATTTTTCCTTGTGGGAAGTCAATAGGGAATGCCTAAAATGAGAAATGGAGAAGTGCCAAAGCAAATGTTATTTAAACACCTGGAAATGCTTTTCCCAATACACTAATCAGGTAAATGAGATAAACAATGTTTGCTGTAGAGCCAAGTGTCTTTTGTAACATCCTTGAATTAGTTGATTCTTTAAATGATCAGTTTTTGTAGGGGTACTAGGGGCTGAACCCAGGCCCTGGTGCATATGTTGCAAGCTTTCTACCATTGAGCTGCACCCCTAGTCCACTTTTCCCTTTTTTATCTTGAAACAAGGTCTCACTAAATTGCTCATGCAGCATCTGGCCTTGAACTGGAGATCCTCCTGCCTTAGCTTCCTTAGTCACTGGGATTACAGGCATGAGCCACGATGCCCAGTTTAGAAGTGTTTTTCTTTACAGTTGTGTATTCATCTCTGTCATATGCCTTTTTTGGTTGAGCCTAAGACGTAATCTTGCAAATTTACGATAACCATGAAAACAAGGATAAACATTCATTCATCCATTCTTTTTACTTGTTCATTTATCATAACTAGTTGGCTCCTTGGTTAGACTGCTGACAGCCTCTTAGCTCTGTTACCAGAAGGCATTCCCTTGTGGGCACCACTTGGGATCTCCCTCTGTTTCTGGTGTCCAGGTCCCATTTTAAATTTAAGGAACCAAGACTAATTTTCCTGGATGGTTTTGTTTGTAGTGCTCAGGATTGGATCCAAGACCTCAAGCATGGTGGGGAAGCTCTCTACTACGGAGCTCCATCCCCAGCCTGGATAATTTTACATAAATAGTAAAACACAGGATGCAAGCTCCTTTTTATTAGTTGTTTTCATCACTTGACAGCCTTTCTCAGTAATTGATTTGCTTCCTCTGGCTGAGCTCTTGGCTTGGGAATTATTTGAAATCATGTGAATTATTTGCTATCCTAAGAATTATTTGAAATCAGCTGGGCACAGTGGTGCACGCCTGTAATCCCAGCGGTTGGGGAGTTGGAGGCAGGAGGATCCAAGTTTGAGACCAGAGGCAGTCTGCATAATTTAGCGAGACCCTGTTTCAAAAATATAAACAAATGGGCTGGAGGTGCAGCTCAGTGAGGCCCTAGGATCAACCCCCAGTACCGCAAAAAAAAAAAAAAAAAAAAAAAAAAAAAAAGGATTATTTGAAATCATAGGAATGTAATACATAGTCATGATTTTTATTCTCATTTAATTAATTTGTTTATTTACTCTACCACTGAACCACACTCCCCAGCCCTAAGATTTTTTTTTTTAATAGAGTCTAAGTTGCTCAGTTTAACTTTGAAGTCAAGATCTTCTTGCCTCAGCCTCCGGGGTAGCTGGGATTGCAGGCATGCACCACCAAGATTTTTAAATGTTAATGATAAGTATTTTTAAAGGAAAAATTTAGGAAGTACCCATATAAACAAAAACAAACCAAAAAACAATAAAAATTTAAAACCAAATAAATATATAAAATGGTACAGTCACTTTGCAAAACAGTTTGCAGTTCCTCAAATAGTTAAACAGTGATGGGTATGATAACACCTACCTGTAATTCAAGCAGTTAAGAGGCTAGGACAGGAGGATTGAGAGTTCCAGGCCAGTCTGGGCTACCTAGCCAGATCTTGCCTCAAAAATAAAATAAAATAAAATAAATTAAAAGAGTTACCTTGTGATCCATCATTTCCACTCCTTGGTATATACCCAAGAGAACTGAAGAACTATGTCTACACAAAAGTTTGTGCACGCATGCTCATGGCATCATTGTTCGTAACAGCTAAAAAATGAAAACAACCTAAATGTCCACTAACAGAAGAATGGGTAAACAAAATGCGTTGTATCCATATAAAGGAATAGTATTCAGCTCTGTAAAGGGATGGAGTCTAACATGTGTAAGCCTTAAAAATATTATTCTGATTAAAAGAAGCCAGCTATAATTTTAAGAATTCCATTTAGGTGGGCTGTCCAGAAGAGGCAAATCTATAGAGTTAGATAGTAGATGAGAGGTTGCCAAGGGCTTGAAGAAGAGGATAGGGGAGATTGGGGGAGTGACTGTTAACGAGTACAGGATTTCTTTTGGGGAATGATGCAAATGTTCTGAACGTGGAATTGTCACCGCGATGAGCGCTACAGTCCAGCTTTCCTCCTGCCTTCATCTGAAGAGTTCCCCCCTTTTGAAGACCTCTACTCCGATGAAAGCTGGGTCCTTGGCTCAGCTGCAAAAGTGAATTTTAGGACAAGTCAGTAAGAGAGTGAAGCAGTTGGAAATTTATTAAGCAAAAGGTCAGAACTAGTACACACTCCCAGAGTGAAGCATGGGCATCTAGAGATAGAGGTGCGCCTGGGTGTCTTTACACGAGCACAGATATATATATATATATATATATATATATGTATATATATATATACATATATAGGCAGGAGGATATGTATATATGTATATATATATATATATACATGTATATATATATATATATGTATATATATATATGTATATATATATACATATATATACATATATATATATGTATATATATATGTATATATATATATATATATGTATGATTTTGTGTCTTCTTAAAGCTATGCTTAAGGATTAAACAAGGTTTTAAAATTAAGTAGAGTCAAAATTTTACTATAAGGAAAGGCAGCATGAGCTAGTTTACCTACTCCTTTTATCCTAAAGAATTTCCTTGTATAAGTTAAATTGTAAGGTGATTTTGTGGGTGCGGTGTTCAGGCTTGGGGATGGGCAAGGGATATTAGTAATGCTAAACTCAAAAGTCATAAACACTCAGGGCCTAAGTTAGCATAGTCTATTTGTTGTTTCCGACACTCTTGTTTGAGAGTCCCTAGGAAGATGAGGATTGCCTTCACACGGGCAATTTTACTGATCTTGTTAGTTGGGTACTGTTGACTCCCAACCTGTGGGGATTGTGAGCAGATTCCTTGAATTAAAGCTGTTGATTCTGAGTTGATGGGAGATATCATGGGATTCTAGAGTGAGGGGCTTTTCTCCTTTCCCATGTCCCCCAAATTTTCTGTCTTTTATCCTGTCTACATCTGTTAACCGTAATAGTAGTCCATGACCTGATTTGGTGAGATTTTTAGGGAAGCACTGGTTTCTATGTAGGCAGTTCTCACTGCAGCTTTTCTTCTTTTGATTATGCTGAAGTTCTCGGCTGATCAGACTCAGAACAGGTCCCAGGATAAAAAGTTCTCTCCTTCCCATGTCCCCCCACTTTTCCCCGTCTTTCTATCCTGCCTCAGAATTAGGTAATGTTGACAGCTGTACAACTTTTAATACACTAACATCTGTTATTATGGGGAGTGAGTTGAAATAGCATCTCATTATGTAACCCAGGCTGGCCTTAAACTCAATCCTCCTGCTTCTGCCTTCCAACGAGGGGCATTGCAGACATATGTGACCACACCTGGCTTTTTTTTTTTTTTTTTTTCTCCAAGACTTGGAGGGTGAACTTAGAACCTCGTGCATGCTGGGCAAGTGCTCTACAACTGAGCTTCACCCCCAGCTCCTTTTTTCTTTTTTCTTTTTTTTTATCTTGAGACAGGATCTCACTAAGCTGCACAGGCTGCCCCTGGCCTCAAAGTCATGATCCTCCTGCCTCATTCTTCTAAATTGCTAGGATTATAGGTATGCACCACAGCACCAGGCTATGCCTGGCTATTTTAAAGGGTAGATTTTATGGTATGTGAATCAAGTCTCCAATATTTAAGAAAGCAGATAGGTAACAGCCTAGTGATAGGTTTAAAGCTGTAATAGTACACTCTTGTCGATTTACTATGCCTTATCTACTTACCCTTATCTACCTATCATATATATACAATAAGCATTTTATTATTAGATAGTATATTTAAAGTCCTTTACATAGTACTTGGCCTATAATAATCAGTGTTAGTTTTTTTGTTTGTTTGTTCTTTGTTTTGGGGGTTTTTTTTTTTTGGTTTTTTTTTTTGCAGTGCTGGGGATCAAACCCAGGGCCCCAGTGCCATGCTAAGCAAATGCTCTACCAACTGAGCTAAACCCCTAGCTTAGCCATTAATTAAAAATATATATGTATATTACCTTTTTTATTCTCACAGTAATCCTGCAAGGTCCAGGTCATACTCCCATTTTTTTTCTGAAGGAAGATTTATTTTATCTTTTTATTAATAAATATTAGTGGCGTACAGAGTGGTAAAGCTTTTGCTATTTCAATTGTGTACCTATTACATCCTTTTGGGTTACACTTACATCAACTTACATAATTTATGAAACCATATGATTAATATGTGTTAAAAATCATTTGCTATTGAGCCGGGCATGGTGGCGCACGCCTGTAATCCCAGCGGCTTGGGAGGCGGAGGCAGGAGGATCGCAAGTTTGAGACCAGAGGCAGTCTGCATAACTTAATGACACCCTGTCTCAAAAAAAGTAAGAAAAAAAAAATGGGCTGAGGGTGCAGCTCAGTGGTCCAGCGCAGAGCATGCAAGTGTGAGGTCCTAGGTTCAACCCTCAGTACCACAAAAAAAAAAAGAAAGAAAAAAAATCATTTGCAATTATAGGTTATATTCCCTTGTTTTTTCCCATTTTTTCCATGTACTTGTGTAGTTGCATCTTGTAATTTGAGGTAGTCCCTTCTTAATGTTCTGTAGTTTTTCCCCTCCTCATCCCCCCTTCCACAATCTTTGCTCACCACCCCTCCTAGACCCCACCCCTCTTCTTTCTAGTCTGCTTATATTTTCCCTTCTTAGATAAGCCTGATTGTTCTTTTTTATATATCTACATATTTATGGGCTGGGGTTTAGCTCAGATGGTAGAGGGCTGCTCTATGCTTTCTGAGAACCCAGGTTCAGTCCCCAGCCCTGCAAAAATGGGAGAAGGATGTGGCAGTCCACTCTGGAAACAATCCCAAAAGGATCAGCCATAGTGACCCCATGAGGGTCACTATGGGTTGGACCCAACTCGATGGCACCTAACAACAACAAAAAACAGTGTATTCTTAATTTTTTTTTTCCTTTAAGTTAGCTTTAGCTCCCAGATATGAGTGAGAACATATAGTATTTCTCCTTTGGGGCCTGGGTTTGTTTGCTTAGGATGATATTCCCCAGTTTCATCCATTTTGCCTCAATTGACATTATTTAATTCTTTTTCATTGCTGAGTGAATATTGCATTGTGTATATATACCTCAACTTTTTTATCCGTTCCTCTTTTGATGGACATCTTGGTTGATTCCATCTTGGTTGATTGTGAAGAGTGCTGCATTAAATATGGAAATACAGGTATCACTGTGGTATGATGACTTATCCTTCGGGTATATTCCTAGGAGTGGTATGGAAGGGTTGTATGGTAATTCTATTCTTAGTTTTTTGAAAGTGGTTGAACTACTTTACAATCCCACCAGCAGTGTAAAGGGTCCCTTTTTCTCCGTATCCTCACCAGCATTTGTTATTATTTCTTTTGTCCATCTTGGCCATTCTTACTGGCCATTCTTACTCAGTGTTGTTTTGGTTTGCATTTCCCTATTGGCTAGGGATATGGAGCATTTTTTTTTTCACATGCTTCTTGGCCCTTGGGACTTCATCCTTTGAGAACTAATTGTCTGTTCATTTCCTTTGCCCACTTATTTACCGGGTTATTTGTGTCTTGGTGTTCGCTTTCTTAAGTTCTTTGTATATTCTTGAAATTTCCTCTGTCTGTGTGTAGGATGCAAAGATTCTCTCCCATTTTGTAGGCTCTCCCTTAACTCTGTTGACTGTTTTGCTGTATAGAAGCTTTTTAATTTCATGCAACCCCTTTTGTTAACTCTTGGTGCCATTTCCTGGGCAATTGGAGTCTTGTTAAGGAAATACTTTCCTATGCCTATATGTTGGAGTGTGTTTCATATCTTCTCTTCTAGTAGTTTTAAGATTTCCAGTTTTATGTTGAGGTCTCTTATCCATTTCGAATTGACTCTCATGTCACAGTAAATGGAACTATTTTTCCTTTATGCTGGTATGTAATATAATAATATATTGTATACTTGATGGTTTTTATTTTATATAATTTGTAGTAATTGAAAGTTGAACCCAGGGCTTCACACATACTTTGCAAATGCTCTACCATCAAAGAAATGAGAGGAAATCTTAAAAATTCTGCAATTGAACAAGAAAAAATACATCCTATCAAAATTTATGGGGAACAGCAAAAGCAGTTCTAAGAGGGAAGTTTATAGCTGTAAGCACCTTCATTAATAAGTTAGGGAGGACCCAATTTAATAACTTAATTACACATCTAAAGGCAATAGAAAGCCAACAACAAGCCAATTCCAAAAGAAGCACTCAGGCAGAAGTTATCAAGATCAAGGCAGAGATATCCCAATTAGAATCCAAAAATAAATAAATAAATAAATTCAAAGAATTAATCAGACCAAGAGCTAGTTCTTCAAAAAGATTGATAAAGTAGACACCCCCTTACCCAGTCTCACCAAAAGAAAGAAAGAAAAGACTCAAATTTAATAAATTAGAAATGAGAAGGGGTCATAACCACCAATACCAATGAAATCCACATCACCAGAGAATACTTTGAGAAATTGTACTCCCAATAAAACAAAAGTACGGAAATGGAAAAATTCATTGACACATATGAATTACCAAAATTAAGCCCAGAGAACATAAGCAATTTAAACAGACCCATTACATTCACTGAAATAGTGTAATAAAGAGTCTCCCAACAATGAAAATCCCAGCTTCCAGTGGGTTCACAGCAGAATTCTGTCAAACCTTCAAAGAAGAATTAACACCTATTCTTCTCAAACTAGAAAAGGAAGAGGTGCTTCCAAACTCATTCTACAAAACCAGTATTATCCTGATACCAAAACCAGGCAAGGATACTTTAAAGAAAGAAAACTATAGACCAATTTCCCTAATGCAGTAGGTGCAAAAATCCCCAGTAAAATTCTGGCAAACTGAATTCAGCAACACATTAAAAAGATCAGACACCATGACCAAGTGGGCTTCATTCCACAGATGCAAGACTGGTTCAACATATAAAAATCAATTAATGTAATTCAACACATCAAGAGACTTGCAGACAGAAACAACATAATCATCTCAATTGATGCTGAGAAGTCCTTTGACAAAGTGCAACATCCTTTCAAGATAAAAGCCCTGGAGAAGATGGGTGAAATAGGGAATTACCTCAACATCATAAAGGCCATCTATGACAAACCTATAGCCAAATCATACTAAATGGGGAAAAGTTAAAACCATTTACTGTAAAATCAGAAACAAGACAAGTATGTCCACTCTTCTGTTCTCTTCTTTTTCAAGATTATGATTGAAGTCCTAGCCAGAGCAATCGGTCAAAAGAAAGAAATCAAAAGGATGCAGATAGGCAAAGAAGGAGTCAAATTATTCTTATTTACAGATGATAACATGGTCCTTTACCTAAAAGACCCCAAAAATTGCTCTAGAAAACTCTTACAGCTAATTAACACCTTCAGCAAAGTAGCAGGATACAAAATTAAGATGCAAAAATCAGCAGCCTTCCTTACATCAGTAGTGAACAGGAAGAAAAGGAAATTAAGGTGACAATTCCATTTACAATAGCCCACCAAAAAAGTAAGTATTTAGGTATCAATCTAACCAAAGATCCTAAAGATTTCTATAAGGAAAACTTCAAAACACTAAAGAAGGAAGTTGCAGAGGATGCTAGAGTATAGAAGGAGAATCAATATTAAAGATGGCTATATTACCAAAAGCAATTTACAGATTTAATGGAATCCCCATTAAAATTCCAATGACAGACTTTGTAGAAATAGAAAAAAATAATCCTAAAATTCATATGGAAGCACAAAAGACCCCATATAGCCAAAAGAATCTTAGGCTGCAAAAATAGTGCAGGCAGGATCACTATAGCCAATGTCAGACTATACTACAAAGGTATAATGGCAAAAAACAGCTTGGTACTGCCACAAAAGTAGACTTGAAGACAAATGGAACAGAATTGAAGACCCAGAAATTCACCCACACAACCACAGCCCCTTGATTTTTGACAAAGGGACTAAGAATGTTCAATGGAGAAAACATAGCCTCTTCAACAAATGATGCTGGGAAAATTGAATATCCATTTGCAGAAAATTGAAAATAGACCCATACTTCCATTTTACAGATGAAGAAGTAGACATAGAAGGGATGCAATTTGCCTTACTTTTCAAGTGAAATGAGTGTGGATGAGAGCGTCATATTTCTTATGCATAGCTAGATATAGTGGTGCATGCCTATAATGCTAGCTGCTCTGGGGGCTGAGGCAGGAGGATCGTGAGTTTGAGAGCAGCCTGGACTACCTAGAAAGACCTTGTCTCAAAAAATACTGTTATTCATATACTCTTCACCTATTATAACAAAATATTTTTTATTTTCTGACTCTGAACAGAAATCTGGACTAGCTTCAATATATCTGGGAAACTGCCTGAGAAGCCAAAGGAAGCCGTGGTTTTTAGGTCAAGGTTTGACCAACAACTAGGTGGCGACTTTAGAGTTGCTAATTTGGGAAAATGCCTCAGAAGTCACAAACAACCTTGTTTCTGCTTTAGTCATCTCACCTTGCATAGTGTCTGTAAAATCTATGTTTTTAATGCCTTACAGTCTAGGTTTTATTATTGCTTTTAACAAGAGAAGAAAAAAAGCAGAATAACTTTTTCCCTTAATGATCCTGAAGTGGCTCCTTAAGACCTGTGTGGACCCAGGGAACACAGGGCCTGAGGCTAGAGAGGGATGCTGGAGGAAGACAAAGCATGTGGTGGGTCTCTGAAACCAGACTGTGTCTTCCTGTCTCGGGCATCTAACATTAACTGTTGGCCAGGAGGCAGATGTGGCATAGTTTTCATTGCCTCCTATGTGCAAATACGTGCCACATGTGGTAACCACACTTGGAATCCTAGCACTTGGGAGCTAGAAGTGGGAGGATCTCAAGTTCAAGGGCCAGTGTGAGCTACATAGTGAGACCCTGTCTCAAAACAACAATTTAAAAAAAAAAAAAAAAAAGGCTAGCTCTACATAATTTCAAAGCCTGCTTTAGAGCCTAAGCCATGTATTTTAGTTCCCTTTATGAATTGTTTTATAAAATGCCATATCCCCTTCATTCTTGATGATACAAAGATAAACTTGCATGGAAATCTATGGATATCAGTGAGTCAGTTAAAATGTGGTTTATAAGAATCTAAATATGAAGTTTTAAGAAGCCATGATCAATTTATTTTGTTTATATTTGCATGTGGAGAAGGGCCTGGCAATCCACTCCCAAGGCAATCCCAAAACAGTCAGCTATTGAAAAGTCTATGAGGGTCACTATGACTCAGATATTGACTCGAGGGCACCTAACAACAACAACATATTTGCATGTGAATAAACATGATCTGATGTAAACAGGACTAAATATAGTTATTATTTTTTTTGCACTATTTGGGGGGTTGAACCCAGGGCCTCACATATACTTTGCAAGTGCTCTACCACTGGGCTGCTCCCTCAGCACATTTTTAAATTTTTTATTTTGAGTCAGGGTCTCAATGAATTACTCAATCTGCCTCTGGCTTCAAACTTGTTATCCTCTTTCTTCAGCTTCCTGAGTTTCTGGGATTACAGGCATGCACTACTGTGCCCAGCTTGTTGTTGTTAGGTGCCGTCCAGTCAGGTCCGACTCATAACAACTCTGTGTACAACAGAACAAAACACTCCCCAATTCTGTGCCAGGCACATAATCTTACTTATGTTTAAGCCCTTGGTGTAGACACTGTGTCAATCCATCTAGTGGAGGGTTTTCCTTTTTTTTATTGACCTGCCACTTCCAAACATGATGTCCTTCTCCAAGGATTGGTCCCTCATAACTACATGTCCAAAATACTTAAGATGCGGTCCAGCCATCCTTGCTTCCAAGGAGCACTATGGTTTTTAGATTTAGGCCTGTAGTGCCCAGCTTAAACAGGCCTAAATCTAAAAACTCTTCTAGTAAATATAAAACAAGTATTCTAAGTGATTAGACAGCATTTTGTCACAGTGTTCAAAGTGTGTAATAGTTTTTTTCCTTTCTTGCTAGTATGTAATGTAACGGTACATTTTATAGTTGTTGGTTTTGTTTTTATTTTATTTGTAATATTTGAGGGTTGAACCCAGGGCCTTGCATATAGTTTGCAAATGCTCTACCACTGAGCTGCATCCCCAGTTCGTTTTTTATTTTTATTTTGAGTCAGGGTCTTGATAAGTTATGCAGGCTGCCCCTGGCCTCAGACTTGAGATTCTCCTGCCTCCACCTAAGTCTCTGGGATTATAGACATACGCCACCACAATGAGCTATTGTTGCTGTTGCCATGTCCTGCAAGGTGGAGTTGAGGGGCTGACAAGAAAAAAAGCTGGACACGGGAGATCTTACAAGAGAGTAAGATGTTTATTAACTTCATGCTGCAGTTTTATACACTTTCTTTTCACCTAAAAAGAACTTTCCAAGCACTCTAAGATATTTGTTTAAAAAGAACTTAGTGTCTGTCCACAGCTTATCAAAGTACTTGAAATAGAGAAACAAAGCCTTCTTAGCGTTCCCATACCATCCAAGGACACCCAGCACAGGTGTCTCCTGAAGCTTAATAAACAGATAGGGAAGTCAGCGCAGAGTTCACTGCGGTTATTGGCCTTATCCTGAGAACAAGAAGCCTCGGGAACAACTTCTCATTCCCTTGGACCACAGCTTTCTGGGTCTCCATCAAGCACTTCAAGTCATACATGAAAAGCCTCACCAGCAGGCCCCGCTGGCCTTCCATATTTCCCCCTTTTTTAATTTTAACCCATTGATACAAATCAGCTATTACTGCCATAGCCCATCTTTTAGTAGCTGTACATCTTTATTTCTCTTTAAAAAGGAAATAAAATATTATGAACAGAACAAGCACAAGAATAAGCACAGCTGAGTACTTCCAATGCTGTGCATTAAGTTCTGCGTTAGTGCTTTAGGATCTAATCCCTCTCATTGTTTTACAATATAGTCAGCCAATGATTCAATTCCCTTATCAGGACTAAGAGTAGGCACAAATATGTCAAAAACCTCTTTTTCTAACTGAGATACATCCAAGGAAATACTGGTTTGTATATCCTTTAGATGATATTGAATTTGTGTCCAGTTGTACAATGTTTCATTATACCTGTGAGGAGTAATACACATTTGTGTAGAATTCCAATCACATTTTAATAACAAATGTTTTTGTATTTGCATAACCCTTTCCCCCAGCCATTGAACACCTCCTTGTATCAAAGCTATTTGATTTTGTAAGTTTTCCACAACATGCATTTGATGTGTCCATAGGTCATGAGTGCCCTTATGCCATTCTTCGATGAAATGCTATGTTTGAATCGATTTATCAAGTGCCACTCCAGCAACAGCAGCAGATGTAGCCACAGCAATCAGTCCCAAAATAGTTAGTACTAAACCTGCAACGAAACATCGAACTCAGTCATCTTTTGCAGGATTCTTATCAAAAGTCCTTCAGTAGATGATGCTTACCAAGGCCATTGAAGGTTAACTGGCAGCCAAATATGGGTTCAGGACCTTAAAATCAATAGACTATCAAAGTCTATGTTAAACAGGGTGTGGTTCATGCAAGTGTATAATTTACAGCTATAACTATACAGTGCAGAGTTCCCAATCAAAAGAAATATCTCCTATAGCAAACACATAAGGATTAGGTAAACACCCACACAGGTAGCGCTGACTCATTAACCAAAATCATATTTGGAATCAGATTTACTGGTTTCTGAATAATTTCCATGCCATATCTGTGACAGTGCAATAAGTGTCATAATTCTCCACAAATTTTCTTGAATAGGACCCATAGTGTTGTTGGACAACTCAATTTGAGGTTGTAGAGTAGAGAATCCAGCATCCTACCAGTGCGTTAACTGAGAGTTTTTACATTTTTTTGAAAAAGTGGTATCAGTACAAGTGTAGTTTATAAAAGCAGGATTACAAAACTCTATCCCTTGATCTTCTGAACAATTACTAGCAAACATACCTCTAACACTCCAATCTATAAATCGAAAAGATCCTTTTCTATACTCTTTAGCTATAGATGAGCCACAAAGCTGCCAATCCCATATATCATTTTTTGTATTCTCTGTAAAATTTATATACGGTTGACAAATATCCTCAGAACAATTTCCTAACTTTTGATCAGAAAACACAGCACACAAAGGTATTTCAGGGGGGCTAGGGCACTCAGTGAAGCTGAGTGACATTTCCACAGAGGGGACAATGAGCTGTGAGAGGCAAGTCCCTTCCCCCATCACTGGATGCTGGAATGTCAGCCATGTCTGTTCCTGTCTTTTAAAACATAAAGATTCATTGTTGTTGAAACAAATTGGTAAAGTATCAAATCCTAATTGAAAAGAATAATTTATTCCTTCCTCTGCTGGGAATTGAGGCCGACCTTGACCCCACAGAGCTGGAAACAAAGTGTCATTAAAGGTAACAGGAGGCACAACATTGATCCAGTCCAGCAACTCGAACAAAGGAGGATGTGGGACATATGCCCAATATTGAAAAGGCAAGGCACTTACCTCTGTGGTACATTCGAGAAGTGCCAAAAAAGCCAGAAAATAATTTTCAGGAGTTAGAGACCGATGAGCAGTGTGTAGCACAGTGGTAGCCTTACCAGAGAAGGCCTTTATTTGACCCCAAGTAGTGGAAGGCAGTTGAGCCAGAGGGGGATCCAGGTCATTTGGCCATCTTCTATAACAATACAAGCATACCCTCGTCCCTTCATGACTAACTTACCTGGTTTCCAACTTCCCTGAATTATGTCCCTGTAAAAAATGGGAATATGCATCAAAGACACCTTACCTTCTTTCTGATGGTGTTGCTCAGCTGCAGATGTGACCTGTCCCTGAAATATACTATTATGATTTAAAACATGCAATGCTAACTGCAAAATTATCTGTAGTTGCATCACATGATAGAATTCTTGTACAAGCGAGGGATAAAGTTCCCCCCTTTTAAATTTTTGAATCTGAAGTTCTAAAGTATGATGCAATCATTCAATTATAGCCTGTCCTTGGGGATTATATGGTATACCAGTTACATGTTTTGTATTCCATTTAGAGAGAAAAGCCTGAAAATGAGGACTCAACAGAAGCAGGAACATTGTCAGTTTTAATAGTATGAGGTACTCCCATAATTGCAAAGCATTGTATTAGGTGTCGAAGCACATCAACAGCTCATTCTCCTGACAAAGCAGAAGCCCAGAAAAAAGAACCAAAAGTATCTACACATACATGGACATAAGCAAATCTGCCAAATTCAGGAACATGAGTAACATCCATTTGCCATAGTTGATTAGGCTGCAAGCCTTGTGGATTAGCATCACTTTTAATTCCTTTTAAATGCAAAGGACTGAAGACAGAACATTGCTGCATAATTTGTCAGGCTTGAGCCAAAGGAATTTTAAACAGAACATGCAGTCCTTCGGCATTGGTGTGTAATAATGCATGTTCCTACATAGCTGTCATCCCTGATACTAGAAGATCAGCTTGAGTATTACCAAAAGTTAAAGGACCAGGAAGATTACTATGTGCTCGAATATGTGTGATATATATAGGATTATTTCTTTGTCGTATTGAAGTCTGAACTTCATTAAATAAAGTTTTTAAAGGTTCTTTTATATTAGAGATTAAACTAGTTTCTATAAATTGTAACACATGAACAGAGTAAGCAGAGTCAGAGACTATGTTAATAGGCTCAGGGAAGTGCTGCAGCACTAAGACAATAGCAGCTAATTCATTTTGCTGCACAGAAATATAAGGAGTATATATAACCTTATATGTTGAATTAGTCCAATAAGCAGCTTTTTTATTTTTTGAAGCATCTACAAAAATAGTTCTTCCTTGCTGGGCGCAGGGGTGCACACCTGTCATCCCAGCGACTTGGGAGGCAGAGGCAGGAGGATCGCAAGTTCGAGACCAGAGGCAGTCTGTGTAACTTAGCAAGACCCTGTCTCAAAAAGTAAAAAAATGGGCTGGGGTGCAGCTCAGTGGTCCAGCACTTGCAGAGCATGCAGGCACAAGGCCCTGGGTACAACCCCCAGTACCGCAAAAAAAAAAAAAAAAAAAAAAAAAAAAAAACTTCCTTGTGGCAAAGGAGCAAAAACAACAATATTCTTAATTACCTAGGGGGTGTGCTTTAAAAAGTCCCATAGTTTTCCTGGTGGGGTGTGGTATTGAAGAGAACCATGATAATCTGCTAATCCAATCTGTAGATCTAAATTAAATTGCAGTGCTCTATCAAATTGAGCTTTAGTAATAGGAAAAATTAAAACTTAGGGATCAAATCCACATAAATGACACACCCTTTGTCTAACTTTAAAAAGAAGTATCCCAAGTAAATCCATATAGGGAGTGTTTTATTCATTTTATGTTTAATATATACCCATTCTAAAGGACTTTGATCCTGAAATATTAAAGCAGTAGGTACTAATTCTGTAGAAATAGGTATAACTTTTAGAGGCTTAAGAGGATCATAATAAATCAAATAATTTTCTTTAATTTTCTTTTCTATTAACCTTAATTCCTGAAGTGCTTTTGGAGTAAGTACTTGAGGGCTATTAAGCCTTGAATCCCCTTGTAACGTTTGAAACAAATGAGTTAACTCATGAGTAGCAATGCCTAATGCAGGACGAATGCAATTTATATCTCCTAATAACTTTTGAAACTCATTTAATGTTTTGAATTTGCCCTGTCTTATAGTAACACTTTGAGTCCGAATATATTGTCTCTCTAAAATATATCCTAAATAATGATATGGAAATTGCTCCTGAATCTTTTCAGGGACAATAATTAACCCAAATTTAGATAAGACAATAGGTAACTCTTGTTTAATTTTCTGTTTAATTACCTCTTGTTTAATTTTCTGTTCTTCTTTATGAGCAATTAATATATTATCCATATAATGAATTATATAAGCCTCCGGATATTGATTTCGAATTGGTTGTAATGCATGTGACACAAAAGCTTAACATATGGTAGGAGAGTTCATCATTCCTTGAGACAATACTTTTCATTGATACCATTTGTGAGGAGCTTGGTTGTTTATTGAAGGCAAAGAAAAAGCAAACTTTTCTCAATCTTGAGGTGCAAGGGGGATAGTAAAAAAAAAATCCTGTAACTCAATAACTAATAAAAACCAATCTTTTGGGGTCATACTGGGTAGAGGGAGACCAGGTTGTAAAGCTCCCATTGGGACCATTATTTCATATATTTTCCTTAGATCTGCCAACAATCTCCATTTTCCAGATTTCTTTTTAATAACCAAAAATAGGGAAATTATAAGGAGAAGTTGATAATTTAATATGACCTTGGTCAGGTTGTTATCTTACAAGGCTCTCTGCAGCTTGCGATTTTTCCTGTGTAAGGGGCTCCATCATCTAAGGTCATTCCCTCATATCAATTCATAGCTCCAATCTGCCGAATTATAGGAAATGACAAGTAGGGAAGGAGGTCATCATCCTCATCAGTAAATTCACGTAATCTCATTTTAGACAATAATTTATGCATTTTAGAGGGTGGATTTCGTGGTGCAGGAAGAGTTAATGGCAAATCTCCGCTGCATTCTTTACTTTCGCTTTCTTTGATCTCATTTTCTCCGTTGTCATACCAGTATCTGATGCAGAGGAATCAGAATAAGTAAGCATTGGAGCAGAAGGAAGCACAGATCTTTTATTTCTTTCCTTCAATATTTGAGAACTTAATTCCTGAACTCTAAGTTTTTGTTCCTCAGGAAGGTCAAAATCATCAAGAGGATCATTCGTTTCTCTTTGATCAATATTAAGTGGTTTCTTATCTTGAAATGGAGTCAGTATCACTTCAATAATAGGCCAAAAAGCCCAAAAATCTGCAGGAATCAAATCTCCCTGGCAATATGCACTTTCTATATTATTCTTAACTTTCTGCCATAATTCCACATCAAAAGTACCCTCTTCTGGAAACCAGAGATTATATTTAACTACAATTTGCAAGCAATTATCAATTTTGTCCTGAGACATTTTAACACCCTGATGCTTAAGCAAGCAATGAAGAATAGGAGAAAAAGGAGTAGACTTACCTTGTACCATAACCCTGTGATTACTTAACCTCAATAGGTCCAGAAACAGCCGCGGTCCCAGGCTTTGTACTCATAAAACGAGCCTCAGGGTCCTCAACTCCTAACGGGGATCCCTTTATGCCCCACCCTTGGGCACCAATTGTTGCTGTTGCCGTGTCCTGCACGGCGGAGTAGAGGGGCTGACAAGAAAGAAAGCGGGACACAGGGCATCTTACAAGAGAGTAAGATGTTTATTAACTTCATGCTGCGGTTTTATACACTTTGTTTTCACCTAAAAAGAACTTTCCAAGCACTTTAAGATATTTGTTTAAAAAGAACTTAGTGTCTGTCCACAGCTTATCAAAGTACTTGAAATAGAGAAACAAAGCCTTCTTCTCAGCATTCCCATGCCGTCCAGGGACACCCAGTACAGGTGTCTCCTGAAGCTTAATAAACAGATAGGGAAGTCAGCACAGAGTTCACTGCAGTTATTGGCCTTATCCTGAGAACAAGAAGCCTCGGGAACAACTTCTCATTCCCTTGGGCCGCAGCTTTCTGGGTCACCATCAAGCACTTCAAGTCATACATGAAAAGCCTCACCAGCAGGCCCTGGCTGGCCTTCCATAAGCTATAATAGTATTTTAGATTCATTGAAATATAGGTAGTAAGGATTTGATAACTCTAGGAACATGAAGTCTGCAGTTGTAGGCCTGTGGCATCCGATCCCGTCAGATCTCGGAAACTAAGCAGGGTCAGGCCTGGTTAGTGCTTGGATGAGAGACTGCCTGGGAACACCAGGTGCTGTAGGCTTAGGAGAAGGACCCCGCAACCCATTCCCAGAAGTCAGTCTGCCATTGAAAACCCTATGAACAGCAGAGAAGCACTGACAATAGTGTTTCACCTGCTGTACATGGGGTTGCTATGAGTCGGATATCAACCTGACGGCACCTAACAACAATGAGGAACATCAAATAGCAGTTCCTACTTCACT
Source organism: Pedetes capensis (assembly GCA_007922755.1). Lineage (NCBI taxonomy): Eukaryota > Metazoa > Chordata > Mammalia > Rodentia > Pedetidae > Pedetes > Pedetes capensis. The sequence continues at coordinate 45,373 of VMDO01005409.1, read as the reverse complement.
GGAACCCCCAAGACTGATGCCAAAAAGTATTTACAGCATAAAAAGAAAAAATGGAATAGCCAGTGATGACAAGAATATCATGAAGTAGAAAGTGGTATAAACTGGGAAATTTACATTTAGTTAAAAAAATGTGACTCAGAAGAGTACCAGGTATGAAACAGGAAACAAAATTCCAACAAACCATCAGATACTGTAGAATCCTTTACAGTAAGAAGCATTGCAAGTCAGGACACTCTGGGAACAATCACATTTCTTAAATGAACAGCAGCTCTTACAGTCAGATGGCATGCCGGCTGTCAGGGATCATCTCAGCTCCAAGCCCACCTCCTGTGCTCTGCTTCCTGACTCTTATGCTGAGATGCTGAAAACCACATGCTCCTTTGCCCACTGGCTACCTGTTAGCTTCTGCCAGTAGGAAACAATGAGCTTTGATCCAGGAGGAGGGACAAACTGCAGCCAATTGCCAGAGTGAAGAATTTCTGCTGGGGTGACCCAAACACGGACAACAAGCAAGCAGGCAGGAATAAGACCCTTCTCTTCCCTGTAGCCTTCCCCAGCCCCTCTGGTGTGTCCTTCCTCCAAGTGGCAGAGGTACTGGCACCATCCGGGCAGCACTCCCTCCTGAGGCCTGGGTCCCCGCTCCCTATGGCCTCTACATTCTAAGAATGCCAATCAGGGCTCCACACTGAACCTCAACCCATTCTGGTTGAAGTTGTTGTTTGGGGGTTTTCTTGTTTTGTTTAAGTGTTTTGAACCCAAACCTGAACCTGAAGCTGGAGGTTTAAATCCTATGTGTAAGTTATTGTTGTTAGGTGCCGTCGAGTCAGTATCCGACTCATAGCGACCCTGCGTACAACAGGCGAAACACTATTGTCAGTGCTTTTCGGCTGTCATAGGGCTTTCAATGGCGGATTGTTTTTTTGGGGGGAGTGGGTTGCCAGGTCCATCTCCCAAGCCTATGGCACCTGGCGTTTCCAAGTGGTCTCCCATCCAAGTACTAACCAGGCCCGACCCTGCTTAGTTTCCAAGATCTGACGGGATTGGATGCCACAGGGCTACGGCTGCAGGTATGTGTAGGTAGCAGGGCTTCAAACTGAACCTAAACTGGGGGTTCAAGTTCAGGTTTGGAAAAAAATTTCTAAATGCTTGAACTGGAACAGGTTCATGGTTCAAGTTCGATTTGAAGCCCTGATCCCAACCTCTTCCCCTTCTCTCCAGGCCTAGATGCAGGAGCTGTTCCCTACAATAACTGGCTCAGTGTTACCCCAATAATCCCTATGCCCCTTGTTAGTCCTCTAGCACCTGCTACCATTGTTCCCAATATTAAACTCCTTTTAAGATAACTGTCGTAATTCCTCCTCTCCTGCTTGCACCCTGATGGATATAGGCGGACTGATGTGCATTTTCTATCTAGCACATTAGTTTTGATTTCCCTTATATTTATAAAGGATTGGTCTTTAACCACCAGGATCTTTGACATTAGGGTTCATATGACCATTATAGGAGGTGCTCTGGGTCAGGAGTCAACAAATGTTGATCCTAGCCCTAGTTCCATCATTGGGTTCCATATCCTCTCTCAGCCTCAACTCAGCTATCTTTTTTCAGGGCACAGTGGTTCCTACCTCTCTCCTGGGATGTGGGAAAGGATCAGACCAGACAATCAACGAATATTAAAAGTGTTGCGCACCACACATCTATCATAAAAATAAGGTGGTGGTGTGATTTATGAATTTTCTTAGCCAGATCCTAATGGGATTCCAAATACAGACCTGGAATTTGTGTGAGAAAGTATTAGCTCTCTGAATGCCTAGGGTTTTTTTGTTATGGTTTGTTTTTATTTATTTTGCCATTGCACAGGTGTCACACTTTGAACTAAATGGAATTAAAGTATTGATTTCCTTAATAGCCTAAGTGACAGCACAGACATGGAGGCCACTGTTGCCAGCCATTGGGTGAGAGGCTAGCTTGGTGACAGGTCTTTTATAGAAGATGCACAACTGCATCACCACTCATCTTCGAGGCTGTCTCCCAGTCGTCCTTTTGCATGGGCTTCCTCACTGTGTCCAGCTGCCCTGACCCCATGTGCACTCGGAGCACCGGCACTCAGTTAGCCTTCTCCCAGGCATTCCTGTGCCTCGTCCTCCTCTTTTTTTTTTTTTTCTTTTTTTGGGGTACTGGGGGTTGAACCCAGGGCCTCGCACGTGCATGCTCTGCAAGTGCTGGACCACTGAGCTGCACCTCAGCCCATTTTTTTTTTTTTTTTTACTTTTTGAGACAGGGTCTCGCTAAATTACGCAGACTGCCTCTGGTCTCGAACTTGTGATCCTCCCACCTCCGCCTCCCGAGCCGCTGGGACTACAGGTGTGTGCCACCATGCCCGGCCCCTCGTCCTCCTCTTTATTCAGGTTACCAGCAAGGTAGATTATCCTGAATACTTTCTGTAGAAAAGAAATTTCTATCCATTTCCACCTTCATCATTCTCTAATTTTAGCTTGCTTCGTTTTTCTTTGTGGCACTTGATTCTCACTGCCTGGTGTTGTTATTTATTTATTATTTATTTCCTCCCCTTCCTGGTAGAAATCTTAGCTCCATTAGACTGGGAACTTTGGTTTGTTTACCATGATACTCCCAGCATCTGACAGTGCCCGGTGCATCACAGGGCCTCAAAAAGTACCGGGCAGATTAAGGAGAGAATTTAGTAAGTAAGTGCTAACTGTGGTGCTGAGCCAGATCGCCGTCCTCTGTGAACTTGGAATTAAAGTGTGCGCAGGAGCAGTTATCCAGACCTGCGTTCTGGACACTGCCTTTTTGCAAGGTTTGTCCTACCCAGCATATTTTCTTTGGATTTTTAAAGTCTGGGCATTTTAGTCCTGGGAAGAGGATCAGCTTTGAAGCAAAACACTTGATCCCAAATTTTATCTATACTGTTACTAGCTGTACCTCTGATAAATCCTCTAACTTCCCTGAGCCTTGATTTTCTCATTGGTACAAAGAGAATAACACTTGCTCTGCCTACTTTAGGCTTGACGTTTAGTGTATAGATCAAACCCCACCTCACGTGTTGGAGTCTGGATTCTCCCGGCAATTCTTTCTTGGCCACTATGGTCTCATCAGTTGAGAAATTTGATCCTTGTCTTCCTGTCCACCTCTAAGATCCAGAAGGCATGGGTCCATTACAGAGAGTTAACCCCATATTGCCTTCCTACTCTTTCCAAATACCAACTGAACAAGACTTATGGGAAGATGAGGCAGCCTATTTCCCATCCCATTCATCATGACTGATACAGAATAGACCATCAGCTGTGGTGGTGGAGACCCCTCCCCTACCCCCAGGAAGCTGTTTGAATAGGACAGAGATAGTAGTATCCAACAGAAGAAGGGTTGTTGTTGTTGTTGTCAGGTGTTGTCAGGTGCTGTCGAGTTGTCCCTCAGAGGGTTTTCAATGGCTGATTGTTTCGGGATTGCTTCAAGAGTAGAGTGCCACCTTCTTCTCTTGTTTTTGTGGCACTGGGGATTGAACCCAGGTCCTCAGAGAGTGCAGTGTGGCACTCTACCAACTGAGCTAAACCCCAGCCCCAGAAGGAGGGTGCTGCTGCTGCTGCTGTTAGGTGCCGTTGAGTCCTATCCAACTCATAGCGACCCTTACAGGGTTTTCAAAGTCTGATTGTTTTGGGATTGCCTCAGGAGTGGATTGCCACATCCTTCTTCCATTTTTGTGATGTTGAGAATCAAACTCGGGACCTCAGAGATGGCAGAGCGGCGCTAAATCCTAGCCCATAGAAGGAGGGTAGGTTTATCTATAACAAGGATATGGATGTCTGGAAGGAAAAAAATGATTGAGATGTTCTGAAGACAGATACCTTTATCTCAAACAACTTTTTTTTTCCAAGTGTAAATATACTTTATTCTATCACTGTGTTGTTTTTAAATGTGTCAAGTCAGTCATAGAAACCCTCGTAGAGTTTTCTTTTTTTCTCTCCCTTTATTGTTAAGTGTTGGTGGCGTACAGAGTAATACAGCATTGGCTTTTTCCATTATGCAAAAATTACATCACTTTTGGTTACACTTTTATCAATTTACAGGATTTATGCAACCTTTTGACTAATATGTAGTAAAACTCATATGCATATTTGGGTTATGTTCCCCTATGTTTCCCATGTACTCATGAAGTTACATCATTTACATTGAGATCATCCCCTCCCCCTTATCCCTTTACATTGATTCTCCTCCCCATCCCACCTTCTGCAGTCTTTGCTTCCCTTTGTTAGTTCCCTCCCTCCTTCTTTCTACTCTTCATATTATCCTTTCTTTGCTAAGTTTAACTGTGAATTTTTTTTTTTTCTTTTTGCGGTACTGGGGGTTGAACCCAGGGCCTCACGCTTGCATGCTTTGCAAGTGCTGGACCACTGAGCTACACCCCCGGCCCATTTTTTTACTTTTTGTTTGTTTGTTTGTTTTGGTTTGGTTTTTTGAGGCAGGGTCTCCCTAAATTACGCAGACTGCCTCCGGTCTCCAACTTGCCATCCTCCTGCCTCCTCCTCCCATGCTGGGATTACAGGCGGTTGCCACCACGCCGGGCCTTCACTGTGCATTTTTACATATCAGCTTCTCAAACAACTTTATTACCCTGAAAAACAAAACAAATCTCTTGCTCACAGAATAGTAATGGTGGAAAGAAAAATGAATCAATCAGTCAAGGGAGGATTCCGAGGGGAATGCTGGCTTTCCATAGGAGAATCCTGGGAATCCAGTGGGAAAGGACTAGGTGAGCCACAAGATCTAGCGCCGTGCCAGGAATCACATTTGTAGGGATTACATTTAGTAACTGTCTTTTCTTACTGGGCGTTGTCGGGTCACTGGGAAGCAACACGTTGCCTAGCGGGACTGGAGAGCATTTATTTAACCACCCACATATGATTTATGAGCCATCATTTATTTTATCCTCCTTAGGTTTTTGTCTGCTTTCCCTACTTTCACATCCATAATTTATAAACATCTTTGGTTTCAGTGCACCGGTGATTTTACTTAGCTTCCCTTTTCATTTTATTGATTGGTACCAAAATATATGCAAGGCTTACAATCCTGACGTAAATAATGAAAGAAATGGGACAACATCAAGAATCTGAAGCACAGCCGGGCGTGGTGGCGCACGCCTGCAATCCCAGCGGCTTGGGAGGTAGAGGTGGGAGGATCACAAGTTCGAGACCAGAGGCAGTCTGCATAACTTAGCCAGACCCTGTCTCAAAAAAGTAAAAAAATGGGCTGGGGGTGCAGCTCAGTGGTCAGCACTTGCAAAGCATGCAAGCACGAGGCCCTGGGTTCAACCCCCAGTACTGAAAAGAAAGAAAGAAAGAAAAAGAAAAAAGAAAAAAATCTGAAGCAGTTTAAGAAAGTATTAATACGGGGCCTTCTCGGCGCTTGAACATGGAACATGTGCACAGGGAAAGGAAATAACACTGCACTTCATAAGCACTGTGTTGTAAGTGGAAAACACAATGTCTTCAATAAGAAAATTTTAAATTAGGGGAGAAAAGAATGTGTAAATAGATGCCAAGTGCAGTGGCACACACCTGTAATCCCAGTGACTCGGGAGGCAGAGGCAAGAGGACGTGAGTTTGTGACCAGAGGCAGCCTGCGTAACTTAGACCCCAACTCAAAATAAAAAATGAAAAATGAGCTGGGGGTGCAATCCAGTGCTAGAGCACTTGCAAATTATGTGTATGGCCCTGGGTTCCACCCCCAAGTATCACACACACACACACACACACACACACACACACACACACACACACATACACACACAGTGTAAATAGAACTTGGTGATTTTCTGTTTGGGGAATACATAATAGTTATTGTTAGATGTTTTGTTTCTTAATTTTAAAAAGCTGGTTTAGGGCTGGGGGTGTAGTTTGGTGTTAGAGTGTTTGCCTAGCATGTATGAAGCCCCGGATTCATCTCCAGCACTGCAAAGCAGTGAGAGGGAGAAAGGGAGACAGGGAGGGAGGAAAGAAGAGAGAAAGAGAAGGAAGGAAGGCAGGCAGGCAGGCAGGCAGGCAGGGGAAAATGAAAAGGAAAAAAGAAAAGAAAAGAAAAAAGAAAAGGGAAAAGAAATCTCTCTCTCTCTCTCTTGGTTTTCTAGACAAGAGAAGAAGACAAGAACCAGGATGGAAAAATGGACATGTTACATTTTAAACTGGAGCTTCCCCTGCAGTCCACAGAGCACGTTCTTGGGGTGCAACTCATTTTGACCTTCTCCTACCAATTGCACGTGAGTCGGCCCTTAGGGAGGCCCATCTTCTCTCTTGTCTTATAATGGAACAGAGCCCTTCTGCTTTTTAGGAAGAGCACACTATAGAAGACTCTTTTCTGGGGTGCGCCAGGGACTATAACATTGGCGAGTCACATGCTTTCCATTGGGGTCATACTAATTTATATTAGTAATTATTAGTAGTTCAGAAGGCTCTGGGCAGAGGGTTTCCTGCATGGCCAACCTGGGTGTGTGACAGCGCAGCAGCTTCAGCTGAGACAGGAGATTCTTGAACCCAGATCCCTTCAGACCTGATGGCCGTTGACATTGTCTCTCCTAATGATTTCAGAGGATGTCAACTTTTGTGATGCAGAGCATGGCATTTCTCCAGTCCTCCTTTGCTGTTCCTGGGTCGCAGTTATATGTGAACGGAGACCTGAGGCTGCAGCAAAAGCAGCCCCTGAGATACAGTGGCCTGGATGTCCGATACAATGTAAGGATGCCGCTCCTCTTCCCTCGCTTTCCTTTCTGTGTGCTTTGAAGAGGGAGAAATTAAAGTTAGAAATAGCACTTCCCTGGGAGGAAGAGATAGACCACAACTTCTGAGGAATTCTTGTCATAAATTCTTTCAAAATATGGAAAAGTTATACCTTGATTTGCACCCAAAAAGAGAAAGAGAAAAAAATGCCTTTGTCCTTATTGAAGAAGTAAATTGTTTATTATATTCTGGTACTCTCTCTCTCTCTTTCTCACTCTCACTCTCGCTCTTGCTTTCTCTCCTTCCAAATGTATTCTGTTAGTCAGTTTTATTGTTGCTATGACCAAATACCTGGCAAAACAACTTAAAGGAGGAAGGATTCATTTTGCTTGCAGTTGGAGAAGTTTCAGTCCATCATGGTAGGGAGAGCATGGTAGAGCACCTCAGATCATGGCAGACAGGAAGCAGAGCAGTAACAGGAAGGCGCCAGAGCAAGATATAGCGCCTAAGGACACACTCCCAGAGACCTACCTCTTCCAAGCAGCCCCTACCTTCCACAGATCTACCACCTCCCAGTAGTCCATTCAGATTTTGAATCCATCAGTGGATTAAACCATTTATTAGGTCAGTCATCAAGATCTCACCCCCAGAGGTGTGCTTTACTAATCTCCTGGGCATTTCTCAATCCATTCAAGTTGACAATCAAAATTAACCATCACCCATTCCAAATGATCCTGTAAAATGTTCATATAAAAAATATACTAGCCACCATCTATTGAACAGGTAACATATGGCAGCCCTGATTTAAGAGGTTCATAGAGGGGTGTGGTGGCACGCACCTATAATCCCAGGCTTTGAGAGACTGAGTGGGGAGGATCACTTGAGGCCAGGATTTGGAGACCAGCCCTGGAAACACAGCAATACTCCATCTCAAAAAAAAAAAAAAAAAAAAGAAAGAAAGAAAAGAAAAGAAAAAACGAAGGAAGGAAGGAAAAAGGTTTACATCTGTTGAGAAGCCTCACTTGTCATCTCCCAGCTCTCCAGCCACTTGTCCTGTCACTGCTGTCTGCTCCATTCCAGCCACACTGGTGCTTTGCAAGTACTGTAGCACTGAGCTGCACCCCCAGACCATTTTTTAACTTTGTATTTTGAGTCAGGGTCATGCTAAATTCTGTAAACTGCCTCTGGCCTTGAACTTGCGATCCTCCTACCTCCACCTCCAAAGTCACTGGGATTACAGGTGTGAGCCACTATGCCTGGCCCTGGTAACTTTTAATGCTTTAATGTACAACTTAATAGGTCTCATTATGGCCACTTTTTTTTTTCTTGGTGCTGGGGATTGAACCCAGGGCCTTGTGCATACTGGGCAAGTACTCTACCACTGAGCTACATTCCCAGCCAAGCCACACTAGCATTTTTGCTGTGCTTTGAACCCAGGAAGCAGCCCTTACCTCAAGGCGTTTGCACTTGCTATTCCCTCTGCCAGGTATCCCCCCATTGCCCCTCTTCGTTCAGGTCCCTGAGTGGAGTCCCTCCCTGGCCCACCTTTCTAAACTGGCCTCTCCTTCCTCCACCATCCCGCACACAGACTGATGTTGCTATTGCCACCCAGCATCCTAAGGATATCGAGTTCCTGGTGTGTTTGTTTTCTGCCTCAGGGTTAAAAGCAGTGACACCTTGTATACTGGCTTCTCAGTGCCGACGGTGCCCAGCACATGGTGAGCTTCCAGAGAGATTTGTTGAAAGAATGAACATCCATTTTGTGCACGAGGAAACTGGGGCTTACAGGGATTAATTTTCCTAAAGTCTCATATCTTGAAAGTAGCAGCCAGGAGCTGCCAGAGCTCAGAGCTCACATGTCTAAACACGCATTCCTAGTCATTTTATCTCAAGGGGGACCATAGAAGTTTAGCTGAGTTACTTTTAAAAGTGCAAGAGGAGCCAGGGGTGCTGGCTTCCAGCACTAGAGAGACTGAGGCAGGAGAATTGTGATACCTGGGTTGCATCATGAGACCCTGTCTCAAAAAAAAAAAAAATGCGAAAGAGGAATGCTATCAGTTCTTATGACCACGTAGCAGGGCTATTCCATATAAACTGGAATTGAAGGTCATGCTAGCCAGAATCGGCAAACGGGAAGGGCTGTGATATGTAAATATAATGTGGTACTTTGAAGATTTATGTATCAGATTGTATCAATGTGAATATATCAGAAGGCAGGAAATCATTTCCTGCTGCAAAGGATTATATGCTTGCTGTTTACGTTTTATCTGTTTCCGTCTCTACATTTAGAAGAGATAGATTAGACAACATCCAAAGAAGAGCAAGAAAAGGGCAAAGGTGTTAGAAATAATGGTCTATTAAAAAACTAAAGGAATTATTTCTGCCATTGGAATAGAGAGGGGCATTTTATTACCATCACAAAAGGAAAAACCGAGGGCAAATGGACTCAAATTATTGCAAGAGAGTTTATTGATCCTGGAAGAAGAAATCATTAAAACTGGAATAGGTCACAAAGAACAAGAGGGCACTGTCTGTGATCATCCTGAGTGGGGAGGGCAGAAGGAAGAGAGAAGAGATCTTGAGCGCTCACACCTCGTCTTCCTGCCATGTCCCAGGTGTCTGTGATCAACGGGACCAGTCCTTTTGCCCAAGACTATGACCTCACCCGCATTGTTGCTGCCTACCAGGAAAGGAACGGTGAGTTGGGAGTAGAGCTCAAGGACTTTCCAGGTGGTGTGGGCAGTGGAAACCAACAGAATAGGAATCCATATCATGATGAAAGTCTCAAAACCAGCGGAGGCTCAGTGATGGAAGGCGAACATGATGTGTCCTTTCTGTCCCCATCTTCAGATCACACCCTTTCCCACTTACTGCCACTCCTGTGGTCCAGCAGGCTAATGATTTCTTGCCATATTTGTCTCACCACTGCCTTGGTGGGTTTCTTTTTTCAAATATACATGTAAGCCTCGCTGAGTTGTTCCCCATACCACATCTGTAAAAGAAGCCACAGGCAATTTGCTGTCCCCACTTTTCAGATACAAATAGAGGATCTGAGTGAGGCACCTCACATTAGCAGTCCAGTAGGAGAACAGAGCCATCCACGGTTCTGACTCAGGCAGAGGGTGGGGTTCCTTCCAGAAGCAAGGTGCTTGTGCCACCCTGGTGCTTGACTCAGCACAATGGGCCTGAGGTTTTCCCTAAAGGCATCAGAACTGTTACTTGGCAACCAGACATTGTGGACACTACACACAGACATTTCACAAGTGGGAGGGATGCAGCTCCAGGGTTTCTTCCTAATTTCATACAATAACAGCATTATTCCAATAATAAAAGAACCTTTAAAAACAAAACTGAAAATCATTGGCCTACAAATGAACTTTTTTCCCTTTATTTCATTCACTCTTCATCCATATGCATATTTAAAAAAAAAAAACTCATGTACTGTTTAGATTTATTTTGTTCTTTACTCTGACAGGGTTAGCATTTTATTATCCTTGAAAATCTTCATATGCCATTGTTCAGACTGTTACTGGTTGTTGTTAGGTGCTATTGAGTCGTCTCCGACTCATAGCAACCCTCATAGGGTTTTCAGTGGTTGATTGTTTCAGGATTTCCTTGGGAGTGGATTGCCATGTCCTTCTCCCATTTTTGTGGTGCTGGGAATCGAACTTGGGACCTCAGAGACTGCAGAGCGGTGCGCTACCAACTGAGCTAAATCCCAGCCCCATATGCATATTTTTTTCATACAGCTGTTATAGTATGTTGTTGTTGTTGTTAGGTGCCATCTAGTTGGTATCCGACTCATAGCGACCCCTCATAGGGTTTTCAATGGCTGAGTGCTTCGGGATTGCCTTGGGAGTGGATTGCCAGGCCCTTCTCCCATTTTTGTGGTGCTGGGAATTGAACTCGGGACCTCAGAGACTGCAGCGCAGCGCTCTACCCACTGAGCTAAATCCCAGCCCAGTTATAGTATAGAAACACTTTAAAATCCAAATTATTCTAATTACATAAGTATTTCCCCACACTGCTGCAAAGTTCTAAATGATATTATTTTTTCTAGCAACATAGTATTCCTTCAGTTAGCTATGGAGGAATTGCAGAACACACAAGTGTTTTGGCAAGTATTTTAAATACTATGTAGGCCACTTTGTGTGTATAATTTCTCTTTCCTTTTATTTCTTTCCATTCTGAAATGCAGAATATCCCCAGGAATCAAAGAATGTTTATAGCCCACAATCTTTTCTGCCTTGGGCCATCCTGGATTAATGCTGAATACTTGCGTTGCAGTTACCACCGTCCTGAATGACCCCAACCCCATCTGGCTCGTCGGAAGGGCGGCTGAAGCTCCGTTTGTGATTAATGCTGTCATCCGATACCCTGTGGAAGTCATTTCATATCCTTTCTGTTATCCAGTGGTGGCTCGGTTTCCACAAAGGAAGGAAGGGTTCCTCAGCTGTCCCAAGTAGGAACAGATGTGGAGATGCCTTTGATTGGAAATTGCCACAGGGCCGTAGTCCCGCACAAAGGGACTGTGTCTGTCTGCTGTTCACACAGGAAAAAATTCATTTCCCGTTCAGATTTCTTTCTGGACAATTCTTCTAGGTCAGAATCATCCATATTTATGTCTTAATAACCTTTGGTTAGCCTTCTTATCTCAGGGATTTAAAACACTCTTGCCATTTCCTGTCGGACCTGAACTTCTGCGTAAGGGTTCCCTTCCCGTGTGTGCGCCTCCTTAACTGTCCGTACTTACCAACCAGGCTTCTGGGAGATGATGAAGTGTGCCTGGGTCCAGTACGTCAGCATTCTGCTCATCTTCCTGTGGGTGTTTGAAAGAATTAAAATCTTCGTGTTTCAGAATCAAGTGGTCACCACAATCCCGGTGATGCCAGTGTCCCAGAGAGAAGCGTTTAAGGAGCATGTATCCTAAGACCATCTCTGGGCGCTCACAGGGCTGAGGCTCCCGCGTTGCCTTCTGAGAACTGCCATCGTGCACCATTGCTGAAAAGAGCCAGTGTACACTTGCAGATTTGTATGGTCTTCCCAGGAGAGACAAAGAACAATTCTCTCCAATTTTTGATTTACATAAATTACAAACCTTCTAAGCCCAAGGAAATCATCAGGGACTAGATTGTAGGACAGTCAAAGGGTTCTTGGAGACAATAATTTGCTCGCTTTTGTTTCCGCTTTTGCTTTTGCCTTGAATTTCAGGAGAGAATTGTGGTCCGTTCAGACATCTTGGAAAGAGTCCCATCTCTGGTCAAGCAAAGACTTTTCCTCTTTTGAACTGAGAAGCCCTGTGTACTTCTTCTCCCTATTGTAAGCGACTTTCTACTCTTTTCAGGGCTTTCATGAGGAATATGCAAATGCCTAGTCCTTTCCACTCCTAGTATCTACAATTCCCATTTCGAGTTTTGATTTCCATTACTGAGAATCTTTAACTGGAGGAAGGGAGCGGGCGAGTCACAAAGCATGAGGGTCCCTAAAGCATGTATGTGCCTGAGGGTGGGCGACTTAAGGCCTGGAGGACCATCCACCTGCCCTCGGTCTAATAGACGTTGCCTGTCATCGGCTCAGCTCAACAGCCCTCTGTCCCTGCCCTCCAGTGGCTGGCTCTCTGCCCTGCCTCCTGCCTGGCCTCTGTCTGTGCCCCGGGAATGGCAGGCTGAAGCCCAAGTGCTGTCTCATTCCATGCCGTCAGCAGGAGTGGGGGACGCAAGGCTCCTAACAACAGGTTCTTTCTCTCTGGCCCTTACCCAACAGCCTGGACACTTGCCACTCCTCCTCCTTGACAGCCCTCCCCCTTTCTGAAAGGATCTGGGTGACAGAGGGGTTGTTGTTGGCATTGGCTCCCACTGCCTGACAGCCACAGTTTATTTGGAGGGCGGGCTAGCCGGAAGCGTCACGACTCACAGTTCCCTCAACTAAGGAAGAGGGTACCCACCCGAGGGGTAGCTTTGGGGAGGACAGGAGGAGCCGAGAGGGAGCACCTCGGATGCTAGCCAGGGCACCCAGTCCAGACTGGCCACTAACAGAATGACACGCAGTCCAGCCACATTGCAATGCCTGCAGCAGAAGGGACGGCTAGAATGGGCTTCTGTTGCACATGGAAAACTGAGTGTTCAGCCCCGTTCTCACCCTGAGCAATCCTGCAGTCTCCTCGAAGGACAGATGGGTCTCCTTTATGATCCCCACCATGCCGTGACTCCTGGAAGGCCATCCCTACCTCCTGGGACCCACACTTGAGGCCCACCTATGAGTAGTCTTCAGTCTGTGCTTCAGTTCACCGTACAGATTCAGTTCATATTTTCAAAGCACTTTGGGTGTTTTTTTTTTTTTTCAGGAATCCCAAAATAAGAGTTTTGGAAACAAAGTTATTTTGAAATGGTCAAGCAGAAAACTTTCCTAACACTAGTTCCCCTGAGTTTTAATAATTAAGGCTGTTTATATGTATCAGGTTTTTTTTTCCTTGAGATTTAAATGGAAAATGGTTTTGGGGTTAAGCCTCAAAAAGGTAATGAGATATGAGAACATGGTGAAAGTTAAACATTCCTTTGCATTTTATTATTCTAATGCAAAATTTGTACAGAGAACCTATGGTGTTTTGTAACTTTCTAATTAAAATGTTCAAAATGCAAGGTTGCCTGTGGCTTTTTGGAGGGAAGGCGCCTGGAGTGGGGAAGAATAGGGAGGGCAGAGGTTACGCAGGCTTCTCCAAGTTACTCACCAGCAGCCGTGCCCTGCCAAGCCTCTGCCCAAAGACCTTAGAGCTTTTGTTAGCTCTTTGGCAAAAGTGCCCCACTCCAAACCCAAGTAAATCGGAGTGTTCAGTGGAATCCTCATGGCAAGTAGAAGACACAGGCTGGAAAATTACAACTGTGTCTGGTAAAAATCAAGTTATTTTAGGTCAGATGGTGATAGCTTCTGAACCCAAGCTGCACAGCAAAGTTGAAAGGTGGGGGAATGAGAAATATACAGGATTTCATCAGCTGGCATATAGCCCAGAGGTAATTCAGAATTTGAGATAATTAGTGTTGGAGTTGTTGTTGTTAGGTGCCATGGAATCGTATCCAACTTGTAGCCACCCTTATAGGGTTTTCAGTGGCTGATTGTTTCGGATTGCCTCAGGAGTGGATTGCCAAATCCTTCTCCCATAGTATTAGGGTTAGGCAAGGGGGGAAATTCCTAATTGCATTAAGTGGTAAGTTTCTCTTTGAATCAGGTTAAGCCCTAATCCCCCTCAGGTATGGTTAATAAAGTTCTCTCCCCTTTCCCTTCCTTTTTCCTTCTTTTTCTCCTCTCCCCCCTTGTTCCTTCCCCTTCTCATCAAACTTAGGCATGTTAAAAGAAGTTTTGTATCTTTTTGATCAGGTATGTTCTTAATCCCTACTGGGGGACGTGTGAATTACATAAACCTTACAATGTTAAAATAATAGTTGTCTAGGAGGGAGCCATGGAGCAGATGGAGGTGGAGGCAGGAGGATTGCAGATTCAAGGTCAGAGGCAGCCTGCTCAACTTAGTTAAACCCTGTCCCAAAATAAAAAATAAAAAGAGGCTGGGGGTGCAGCTCAGTAGTAGAGCACTTGGCTAGGATAAATGAGCCCCTGGGTTCAGTCGCAACTACTGAAAGGGGGGGGACAATGAGGAAGAAGAAAAAGGAAAAGAGAAAAGAACAGCTGTCTAAGGCCATTACCCAGAGTTTGTCTTGGCTGGCATTTTAGCAACATCTTTCTAATCTTTTCTGTCCTTTCCAGTTTTTTCCTGTGGCAAAGGCCACTTCTGTGAGCTTGTGTATGAATACTGTTGCTTGATTTCCTTTATTACTCCTTCAAAAAGCTTATGGCTACGGTCAAGGATTTTAGTTGATCCTTCCAAACCGCACCCAGGAAAGACTGCACCTATTTACACTCGCAGCAGCAGGCGCTCGCTTTTCAGATGCAACCACGGGTGACGGGTGCCGAGTCTTCACAATGCACCATCCTTTACAGATAACCTGGGCTCTGCCCTTTTGTTCGTGAGGGGGGAACTCAGTTTTATTTGTTGAAACATCCTGTATTTATCCGGACGTGTCATCAAGCCTGCGCCTCTGGCCCGATGCTGGGACAGGGAGGGGACGAGAAGAGGGGAACAGCTGCAGCCCGGGCTTCTGGAAGCCACCTGGTGTCTCCGTCCCTCCCCGCTCCCCCGCGGGAGGCAGGCGGCAGGGTCTCCCCAGCATCAGAGTGCCTCGGTCTTGCTGCTTAGGGCAGAGGCTGAGGACTTGGGAAGCAGTTTGGGATCTAAGTCACTTCGCTGCGAGGATGTCACCGCGGGCCAAGACGGGGCAAGATTAGGATTCAATTTCCTTCACAAGGGCCTTTTGTCCACCCAGGAGCCTCTGTCCTATAGGGACTGGAGGGCGAGACGGAGGTTTGGGTCCGTCAGTGGATGCGCGGGGACTCTGAGCGCCCTTGGACATCCTCGGTGAGTCGGTGTGGCCCAAGCATCCCGACCCCACCTGTGTCCTCTCTGCCCCGGACCCTCGGTGCCCGCCCTCGGCCGGCCGCCCCTCCCCCGAGGCGTGGCCCCACGGTTGGAGCTGGGGAGGGGCGCCGGGGGCCGACTGGCTCCTTCCTCCTGCGCTCCCGTGGGTCCCGGACCAGCCGCGTCTCAGAGCTCCATTGTGTGCGCCCCGGGTGGGCAGCGCGGACGTGGGCAGCACAGGTAGTGCGGGGCGCTGGCCGGGCCCGGGAGGGGCTGCCTGCGCCGGGGCGGGAGGCAGCGGTCTCCAGTAGCCCCAGGACATTGGCACGCACACCGGGTTCTCACCGCGCTCCTCTTTTCCTGCCTTCTTTACGGATTTACTCCTCCTGGGGGTCCCAGGTGCTTCCCATATCTTGGTACCCCTGGCTCGCGTCCAGCCCTCCGACAGCCCTGTCGCTGCTGTCACTGGGGGCCGCAGCCTTGTGGTCGTGGGACCCCAACCACCATATCAGCCCGCCGTGGGTGCAGAGGAAGAGCTGGCGGGGGACGGCCACGCTCTGGGGTACGTCGGCCCCCCGGCTCTCCACAAGGGATAGTCCCACCCCGGGCGGGCTTGGGACTGGTCCGGGGGCACGTTTGGGGAGCCCATCTATACCCCGCAGCCCCGCGCAGGGGCGGTGGGGAGAGCCGGGGAGGCCGTGCTGGCTGCGACGAGGGCAGCGCATCACTGCCCGCGTTGGGTTTGGGAAGCGTCGCCCGGGCTTCAGCCCACTCGGCATCTCTGTTGGGGGCTCCCTCCTGCCTTCAAACGCGTTTCAGACGTGGCTTTAGAAGCCTCCCCAAGAGCCTTCCCACGGAACTCCTGTGGAAAAAGTTTGGTGAGTGATTTGGAAACCAGAGCCAGACGAATTTGAGCCCTGATGCCGCACTCTGGCTGCAACAGCGGAGGCACCTCCTCCTGGCCTGTAGGTGCCCAGCAAGTGCTGGCTCGCCTTCCTTTCCTTTTTTTTTTTTTTTTTCCTTCCTTCTTTCTTCCCTTCCTTATGTACTGCTTTCCTTCTCCCTTCCCTCTTTCCCTCCCTCCTTTCCTCCTTCCTGCCTTCCTCTCTCTCCCTTTCCTCCCTCTCCTTCCTTCCTTTCTTTCTTTTTTCCTTTCTTTTCTCTCTCCCTCCCTTCCCTTTCTCTCTTCCTCCCTTCCTTTTCTCTCTCTTTCCCTTCCTTCTTTCTTTCCTTCCCTTCCTTCCCTTCCTTCCTTCCTTCCTTTCCTTCCTTCCTTCCCTCCCTTCCCTCCCTTCCCTCTCCCCTGCCCTCCCCTCCCCCTCCCTTCCCTTCCCTTCTTTTCCTTCTGGGTCCCGCTGTGTAGCCCACGCTGGTATCCAATTCACAATCCAGCCTTAGGCTCTGAGGTGCTGGAATTACAGGTGTGTGTTACCATACCCAGCTTTAAAAGAAAAAAAAAAATCCCTTGTTAAAAATTTGAGGCCAGTGGGTCGTGGTGTCGCACACCTGTAATCCCAGCAGCTCAAGAGGTGGAGGCAGGAGGATTGCAAGTTTGAGACCAGAGGCAGTCTGTGTAATTTAGTGAGACCCTGTCTCAAAAACGTAAAAAAAAAGGGGGGGCTGGGGGTGCAGCTCAGTGGTCCAGCACTTGCAAAGCATGCAGGCGTGAGGCCCTGGGTTCAACCTCCAGTATCAGGGGGAAAAAAAATTGCAGCCTGAAGAGCAGGAAGGGCTTGGCTGACCTGAGGCTATAGGTGAGGGGGTGCACTGGGGGGAGGCCTGGGTTTGGTCCCCTCCAGCCTATGTGTGGGAAGGGATTCTGTTATAGTCTCTTTCTACCAAAGAGTCAACTGAAGCCCAGAGAGGTTGAGTGGCCAGTTCAAAGTCACATACGTCACTGGTAGTAGAGGCAGGACATGAACCCAGTCTGGGTTCAGAAGCCAGGCTTTTGGCCATTCTTCCTCGTCTTTTGTTTTCCCTGTGCTTGTGTGGCCCCTGCCTGTGTTCACCACCTTCTAACTGCTAGTGCTTTATAAATATTAACACCTTCAGTCTTCAAATCAGGCCCATGAGCTGGGTCATACTATTTCCCTCATTTAATATATTAAAAAAAAAAAAAAAAAAAGGCCCAGAGAGATTAAGTAACTTGCCCAAGATCACTTAGTAAATTATCAAGTGGTTTTACACTCTTAACCACTATACTGTTCCCACTCTGAGACAGATATTGTTGTTAGGTGCCATCGAGTCGGTATCCAACTCATAGCGACCCTGCTTACAACTGGCGAAACACTTTGTCAGTGCTTCTCTGTTGTTCATAGGGCTTTCAATGGCGGATTGATTTTTGGGGAGTGGGTTGCCAGGTCCTTCTCCCAAGCCTACAGGGCCTGGTGTTCCCAGGTGGTCTCCTATCCAAGTACTGACCAGGTCCGACCCTGCTTAGCTTCCGAGATCTGACAGGTTCGGATGTCACAGGGCTTCAGCTGCAGGCCTGAGACAGATAGGGACCTGCAAGTCTTGTAGGGGGAGATAGGTACAGAAATGCATGGACACGAGAATTACAGATAATAGTAACAGCATTCACTATCTCCTAATACTCAGTTTATACTGAAATTTCCCCAATTACCTCTAACATATCTTCTTGCATTTGGTTTGTTTAAGTCAGAATCCAAGCAAGGTCCATGTGTAGCATTTGGCTGTTGTGTGTGTTAAGTGTGCGGTGATTGTGGTGTGAGAGCAGAGAAAAAATATATTTTTTTTCCCAAGCAGAATTCCCAAAGCTCAGAGTCAGGAAAAGGGGTTTCTATTTTCTTCTAAAATAATCTCTTCTCTTTTCTTTTTATGTCATTGATTTATAAGAATGATTTACTTTTTTTTTCTTTTTTTTCTTTTTTTTTCAGTATTTCAAGAAGTTGAACCCAGGGCCTCACACATGGTAGGCAAGTGCTCTACCACTGAGCTGCACCCCAGCCCCTTTTTTTGATTTTTTACTTTGAAACAGGGTTTTGCTAAATTACACAGGCTGCCTCAACTTTGACTTGAACTAGCGATCTTCCTGCCTCAGCCTCCCAAGTTTTTGGGATTATAGGCATGTGCCACAGCGCCGAGCTATGATTTATTTTTCAAATATAAAGTAATTAAAATAAAAGGTTAATACAATTAATCGGAGAATATTCTAGATTATCCCTGTGATATAGAGACTCTGTCATGGAAACACAGGAATGTGCTAAATGCCCAATCTCTACCTGACATCCTGTGTGTGTTACTGCAAAGAAGTGGGGACCCTGAGAATTTAGGGCCCTCCAGCTACAAGATTCTATGATTCAGACCAAATTAGGTGCTGTAGAAAGTGGCTATTGAGGATCCCTGTGATGATATCTATTTCTGGTTTTCATCTACAGTTCCTGGCTCATAATTCCCTTCCCAAGGCAGGTCAAAAACACTAGAATTTCTTTTCCCCACAGTTTGTTCTAGTTAGGTGCCATCAAATTGGGTCTGACTCATAACAACCCTATATACAAAGAATGAAACATTCCTTGGCACTGTAGCACGCACACAATCCTTTTTATGTTTAAACCCATTGTCACAATCACTGTGCCGATCCTTCTAGTTGAGGGTCTTTATTCCACAAGGTAGGTAATAGAAGTTCAAATTTTCACTAGCCGGGCGTGGTGTCGCACACCTATAATCCTAGCCGCTCGGGAGACAGAGGCAGGAGGATCACAAGTTCGAGACCAGAGGCAGTCTGCCTAACTTAGCGAGACCCTGTCTCAAAAAGTAAAAAGGTGGGCTGGGGGTGCAGCTCAGTGGTCCAGCACTTGCAGAGCATGCAGGCGCGAAGCCCTGGGTTCAAGCCCCAGTATGGAAAAAAAAAAAGAAGTTCAAATTTTCCCCATGCCTTGCACTTGCTGGCTATAAAGAAATTGACCTACCTTGTCTGAGAGATCATCAGATCTCTGTTTCAGAAAGGATCCAGCCTCATACCCTGGAGGAAGGAATGCTGCACAGAGAGACCAGGAAGAATCTAGACAGACAGGCCTTGCTGAGTTTCCACATCCAGTCTGTTCACATTGGATAGGCAGTGAAGTTTCCATAAAAACCCAGAAGGGCCAGGCATGGTGTACACCTGTAGTGGAGCACAAATGTGATCCCAGCACTAGGGAGGCTGAGGCAGGAGGATCATGAGATCAAGGCCAGTCTGAGCTACAGGGCAAGTTCTAGGCCATCCTACACTACATGAGACCCTGTCCCAAAAAGCAAAATAATAACAACTACAAGAAGAAGCCAAAGGACAGAGTTTAGAGAGCTGAGAACAAGAAGCTTCTTAGAGGGCTGCGCCCCTTCCCACATACCTTACCCTGTGCACCTCTTCATCCGGATCCTTTGTTCCATCTTTTGTAATAAACTAGAAAACAGAAGTATTTCTCTAAGTTCTGTGAGCCATTCAAGCAAATTAATTGAAGGGGTCATGGGAACCCTGATTTATAGCTGATTAGTCAGTAAAACAATTTGGGGCTTGCAAATGTTATTTAAGTGGGGGTCTCTCTTAAGGACAGAGCCCTCAACCTGTGGGATCTGACACTGTCTCCAGGTAGCTAGGGTCAGAATTCAATCAGAGGACACCTAGCTGGTGTCTGATGCCGAGCTGATGGCTACTCTGCTTTTGGAGAGAAATCCCCATATTTTGGTGGGTCATATAAGTCTTCTGTCATGATTGTGAGGTAAAAATTGAGGAGAAAGCAAAACTGGTTTTTCCTGAACAGAGGTTTCTGTGTAGGTTTCTGCTCATCTGTTCCAAGATGCCCCAGGGTGACTCTGAGCCAGGGAACCTGGAGGTTCCTTTCCCAGACTGATTTGAATTCACTTCCCAATAGATTCTCTAAGGCAGATGTTTCCTCCAGCCACATCTGGGCTGTGCAACTCCAACCTCCCTGCCTGTGGTGGCTGCCACACAGCTACATGGTCAGGTCTGGCAGAGACAGCATATGTAGCCAGGGAATGGGGGCCTGGTATATCTTCTGCCGCAGCCTGGCCCAGCCCACAGTTCTGAGGCCAAGGGCGGGCTTGGAGCCTTCAACACCTTTCATTGCAAAGGAACCAATTCTCTACCCCATGCCCCTGGCCTTCTCTGGCCAACTAGGTGCTCAGGTCAGCTGGAATATGAACTTGCAGGCACCTCTCCCTGCAATAGGGCTGGGATTTAGCTCAGTTGGCAGAGTGCGGCTCTGCAGTCTCTGAGGTCCCAAGTTCAATTCCCAGCAATGCAAACGTGGGAGAAGGACACGGCAATCCACTCCCAAGGCAATCCCAAAGCAATCAGCCATTAAAAACCCTATGAGGGTCGCTATGGGTCAAATACAACTTGACGGCACCTAACAACTCTCTGCAATGAAAGCTTGAGGATGACAAACTCCATCCATGCCTCCTTTACCCAACTATAAATATCCAATCTGTGTTTGCCAGAGTAATAAATGTTTATTAGAGATTATCAGGAAAATGCAGCAAAAACTAATAAGGAAAGGAACCCCATGACTTAGCTGTAAAAAAGTAAATACTATATTCAGAATGGATCTTTCCACATTTCTTCCTCCCTATTTTTGTATACTTTTTTAAAAAATAATAGTTTTATTAGGGTAGAATTCATACCTTCAAGTTCATTCTTTTAAAGCATACTGTTCACTGTCTATAGTGTATTCAGTGTTGTGCAGCAGTCGCCACAAGGCTGATCATATTGGACTTTATATGTATCAGCATTTTGTTACTTTTATTGGGGGGGGTACTGGAGGTTGAACCCAGGGCCTTGCGCTTGCATGCTTTGCAAGTGCTGTGCCACTGAGCTGCCCCCTCCCCCAAAACCTTTTTTTTTTTTTTTTTTTTTTTTTTTTTTTTTTTTTTTTTTTTTTTTTTTTTTTTTTTTTTTTTTTTAGTTTTTAGTTTTTAGTTTTTGAAACAGGGTCTCACTAAATTATGCAGACTGCCTCTGGTCTCAATTTGCAAGCTGCTGGGATTACAGGTTTGTGCCACCACGCTGGGCTCACTTTCTTTTTATTGCTGGAGAATTTTCTATTGTGTGGTGTACAGTACCATATTTTGTTTAGCCATCCATCAATTGGTGGGCATTCGGAGTGTCTCTGTTTTGGGCTATTATGAATAATGTTGCTATGAAGTCATGAGCAAGTTTTTGTGTGGACATATGTTTTCAATTTTCTTGGGTATATAGCTAGGACTGGAATTACTACATCATATGGTAACTATATTTAGCATTTTAAGGAACGTCCAGACTATTTTCCATAGCAGCCACAACATTTTCCTTTCCCTCCAGCACTCTATGAGGGTTCCAGTTTCTTTTCTTTTCACTAATCCTTGTAATTTTTCAAACCCTGGTGCTCGCTGGGGAAGCCCTGTACTGAGCTGAACCCCACCCCCAGCTGCCTCTCTTTTTGCTTATACCTATCCTAGTGCGTGGGAAGTGGCACGTGATTGTGGTTTCAATTTGCATTTCCCTAATGACTAAAAATGTTGAGCATCTTTTCATGTACTTACTGGCCATTTGTCTATATTTTGAGATGTTGTTGTTGTTGTTGTTAGGTGCCATCGAGTCGAGTCCAACTCATAGTGACCCTCATAGGGTTTTCAATGGCAGATTGTTTCGGGATTGCCTTGGGAGTGGGTTGCCATGTCCTTCTCCCATTTTTGTGGTGCTGGGAATCGAACTCAGGACCTCAGAGACTGCAGAGCAGCACTCTACCAACTGAGCTGAATCCCAGCCCCATATTTTGAGATAGGTCTTTTCAAATCTTTTGTCTGTTTTAAAATCAAATTATTTTCCTTTTTGTTGAGTTATGAGAACTCGTTTTATATTCTCATTACAAATCCCTTTCCATGTATATGATTTGCAGTTATTCTCTCCCATCTGTAGTTGTCCTCTGATATTTTTCAATTTTGAACACAACTGGTATCACATAGTATGTGTTTATATGTATGGAACTTTTACCTCGGTTTTCCTCTTAGCCCTATGTAGTAAAGACTTCTAAAGGTAGACTGGTAGGGTGCAAATTCTGACTCAGCTGCTGTGTGGATCCTTTAGGCAAGTCTTTTAGTCTTTCTGAGCCTCAGTTTTCTCAACTGTGAAATAGAAGCAATCACTGGATCTACTTCGTCATTGTTGTGAGAATTAAATCAGAAATGGGTAGAAAAGGCACAACGTATAAGAATCTCTCTGCTCTTTCTTCTTACTCCACCACAAAAATTCATCTTCCTCTTTGCCTCCATCCCTGTATTATTTTTTTCTTGTTTCTTTTTCACTTCCCCTCCTCTTTCTTTTCCTCTATTCATCCTGCTCCCTGCTGAAGTCCCTGGGCTCATTAGTACTCTTTTCCCCCACTGGTGGCCCTTGATGCACACGGTTTACTGATTCCTCACCCAGAATCTGTGGTGCCCAGCCTTTGGGATTCCTAAACAGGGATGGCCTCCAGCTGACACCAAGCGAGAGGAATCTGAGCCTGTGATTTTGACCTCGGATTGCATTTCACTCCCTTAGATTCCATGCCAGGGCTGGGACAGGCTGGTGACAGGCTGCCTAGTCGAGGGTGGGCAGAGCTTGGCTAGAAGTTCCTGGACTCCAGCTCAACACCTGCTATGGTGAACCAGCCCTTGCCCTGAATCTTGGTTTTCCCATCTGCAAACCAGCCAGAACAATAGCCCCTTCCTATGTCTCTCAGGCCGAGAAATGGTAAGGGATGTTTAGAACAAATTATAACCTTAACATAAAGCCAGGAACCGTGGCACACAACTGTAATTGCTGCATCTAGGGAGGCTGAGGCAGGAGGATATTGAGTTTGAAGCCAGAGGCAGCTGGTGCAATTTAGCAAGACCCTGTCTCAAAATAAAAAGTAAGAAAAAGGACTGAAGGTGTATCCCCATGGCAGATCACTTGCCTAGCATACACAAGGCCCTGGGTTCAACACCTAGGTCTGAAAAAAAAAAGAGCCTATGTAATTTTAAGGTACACAGCAGAAAGAAATGTGGGGTAAGTGAGCAGTTGATTATTCCCTTTGAATAGTAGGGTATCTGCTTTCAACTCAGCAAATATCTATTAATGTCATGTAGTCATTTGGTCTTTAGGATATTTCCTGACATGATTGTTGTTGTTAGGTGCTGTCGAGTTGTACCCAACTCATAGCAACCCTATGTACAACAGAACGTGGCACTATGTTAGTGCTTCTCTGCTATTCATAGGGTTTTCAATGATGGATTGTGCTGGGAGTGGGTTGCCAGGTCCTTCTCTCTAGCCTGCAGCACCAGGCATTCCCAGATGGTGTCCCAGCTGGTTTCCCACACAGTTGGACTACCCAGGCCGACCCCGCTTAGCTTCTGAGATCAGCTGGGATCAGATGCTAGGGTGCTATGGCTGCCGACTTCCCAACATGATATTTATCTCTCATTCAGTCAGGATTCTTAACTTTTCAGTAAAATATAACATAAATCAGAACACAGCGTAGATTGTAAAGGGACAGCCTGCAAATTGAATACACCCATATAATTCTCACTGTCACGGAGAAACAGAACATGACCAGCACCCAGAAGCTCTGTCCACATGCCCTTCCAGTTCTACTCCCACTCAGCCACCAAAGGTGCCCACCATCTAATTAGAGATCTTGCTTGTGGCAGAAACTCAACTCACATTGGCTTAAGCAGAAATGGAATACTTAACCCAACTGAGAATGCTGTGAGTGAATCCTGCACATCTGGCTCCAGATGCTTAGATGATGCTGTCGGCTTGCTTGCGAACTCTCTTTCCCTGTTCAGTTCTCTTCTGTGTTGGCTTTATACCCATGCAGTTTCTTTCTTTGCTTCAGATCTATAAAAATTCTTGGATTGGAGTTTGACAGGTGTCCCATTCCTAAATTAATCTGTCTATGTGGGCAGGGGGATTGGAAGAGGTAAACATGTGGGATATATAGATGAGCCTGTGTTGGAACACCTGACTCTTAGCAAGCAGGGAGTAGTGGGTCAGTCTCCATCCAAACCACATGCACTGTAAGTGGGTAAGCGGTGCTTCCCCAAGGGGAACATTTAGAGGATATTTTTGGAAGAGGGACCAGGTACTGAGACACAGTCATGCCCAGTATACCTGTGCCGTGCCCAACCCCACACTGGACACTTGAGACCAGACAGACACTTAAAAAAAACCACAATCTCACCCCTCAAGTTGCCTGCAGGTAAGAAAGGGAAGCGAACTGCAGTGCAGGGCGGGGCGGGCCATGCCTTGAGAGATGCACATAGGAGAGAACCGGCAGAGGAAGCAGGGATGACTCCCATGGGAGTCAGGGCTGGGCATTCCAGAGCAGAGGAGTCGGGGAGCATGGAGTTCTTTGCACGACCACTGATGATTCCTGGTCCTCTGATGCAGAGGATGCTGTTGGGGAATTATGGGAAGTGAGGTTGGAAAGCTAAGCAGACTGGCGTGATCAGATGTATGGGTTAGGCAGCTCTGGGGGTGCTGTGCAAGAAGGATGGCGGGGAGCAAGGGAATCCATTTTGCCAGAATACAGGAAGGAAATATGCGCACCAAGACTACCAAGACCATTCCATGGCTGGATGTCCATGCCCTTCACTAGGGCCACCATCTTGTCCCTTGACCATCACATGGATGTGTCTTTCATGTCCTCAGCTAGATTGCCAGCTCCACCAGGGTACAGACTGTCAGCCATGGACCTCCTGGACTGAACCTCTTGTTTTCTCTATTTTCCACCTTATAGCCATAACTTATCATTTTTGTTCTACTTCCTACATTTCCTCAACTTTATCTTTCACCCTTTCTATTGAAATTTTACTATCTAAGACAATATAATATCAAGGGTTTTATTACAGTTTTAATATATAAGGTAGGGGCTGGGATTTAGCTCAGTTGGTAGAGCGCTGCGCTGCAGTCTCTGAGGTCTCGAGTTCAATTCCCAGCACCGCAAAAACGGGAGAAGGACCTGGCAATCCACTCCCAAGGCAATCCCGAAGCACTCAGCCATTGAAAACTCTATGAGGGTCGCTATGAGTTGGATACCGACTCGACGGCACCTAACAACAACAACAACATATAAGGTAATCTAATTTTCATTATGAGAAAGGAAATGTACTCTTGATATATTATGTGCTTCAGGTGTCAAATGTTTTATAAAATTATGTAGATTTTGAATATTGATTTAACCAAAAATTATATTAAGAAGCTTTTAAGAGAAGAAAAGTATGTATATACTTGTGTGTAAAAGATAAATCTTTATCTTTCATTGTAGTAAGTCTTTAGAAAAATTCCATAAAGTATTAACAGTAACAATTTAAGGGTTTTGTTGTTGTTGTTGTTGCTATTTTGTTTTACTCTATTTCATTTTATTTATTTTTGTGGTACTGAGGAGCTGAACCCAGGGCCTCATGCATACTTTACAAGCACTCTACCACTGAGCTGCACCCCCAGCCTCTTTACTTTTTATCTTAAGACACGGTCTTGCTAAATTACACAGGCTGCCTCTAGCCTTCAACCTGCAATCCTCCTGACATCCTCCCAAGTCGCTGGGATTATAGATATGTGCCACGGTGCCCAGCTTGCTTGCTTGCTTATTTATTTATTTATTTATTTATTTATTGTACTTGGGGTTGAATCCAGGACCTTGTACACGCTAGGCGAGCAATCCACCACTGAGCTGTAGGCCCCAGCCCCTTTTTTCTTTTGAGACAGGGGTCTCCCTAAATTGCACAGGCTGCCTCAAACCTTCTATCCTCCTGCCTCAGCCTCCTGGGTCACTGCGATTACAGGCATGCACCATGCCAACTGGCTAATCCTTTGACCTTTTTAAACTAGGTACATTTTAAACTGCTATTAGTTGTTTTCAAATAGGCAATAACATTCCTATGGGTCAAAATTCAAAAGGTACAAAAAAAGAATTTATCATGAAATGCTCATGCCCCAATTACTTCATTCCCCTCTGAAGGGAAACTAATATTATTACCTTTTTGTGTCAACTCCCAGGGACACAGGATGCTTGTTCAAGCTATGTGTATTATTTTGGCAAAAATGAATCTTAAAAGGACTATGACAACAATAACAGCAAAAGGTTTGGTAACTTGAGAAACACCACTTTGTAGGTGCTTCTGGGTAGCAGGACAGAGCTTTCTGTCACCATCAGAGACTTGGTGGAAGCTTCAGGTGGAGGGGGGCATCTGGGGAGGGCACAGGGGACAGGGACTTTCCCTTCCTTTTGCCTGATTGACCTTTGCACTGTGGCTGGGGGATCTGTCTGCCCAGAGGACAGGGCCCCGTTTCTAACCTTCACAAATTAAACATGCTCCTGTGATGTCCTCATCTTAAGAATTTTCCTTAAGAATTCCTTAAGAATTTTATACAACCTCCATATATTACCTTTTCCAAAAACTAAACACATAATAAATGTGTGTCCCAAAAAAGAATTTAAAAAGGAAGGAATTTACAGGTGAGGGGGATAGGCCTTCAGAATGAGAGACTTCTTTGGACAAAGGAACAGGAGTATCACCTACCCTGGAGCCCAGTACTGGGAATTCTGGCCCTTGTTTGTTGGTTGATTGGTTGATTGGTTGGTGGTAAGTTTTTGTTTTATTGTTTGTACCTTTTTTTTTTTTTTTTTTTGCATTGCTGGGGATTGAACCCAGGCCCCTTGCACATGCTAGGCAAGTATTCTAACCACTGAGCTACAACCCTAACCCTGGCCTTTGTATTTTAAACTCCTGCCGTGGCCCTTGCTGGCTGAATATTCATGTCTCTAAGGCCTGTTTCCTTGATGAAAATAGGGATAATAATCTCCACTTCCTAGGAATGTTTGGAGGACAGAAATTAATTATGAAGATAAAAGTACATATCACAATGCTGATCTTAATTTTGAGGCTTCTGGAAATTGGTCTGTGTATAGACCCAAGAGTCCTTATCAAAAAACTCTCAACAGCCAGGTGCGGTGGTGCACGCCTATAATCCCAGCGGCTTTGGAGGCGGAGGCTGGAGGATCGCAAGTTTGAGAACAGAGGCAGCCTGTGTAACTTAGCGAGACCCTGTCTCAAAAACTACAAAAAAAAAGGGGGGGGGTTGGGGGTGCAGCTCAGTGGTCCAGCACTTTCAGAGCATGCAGGCCCGAGGAGGCCCTGGGTTCAACCCCCAGTACTGAAAAAATAAAAATAAAAACACCTCTCAGCTAGGACCAGGACTTCTGGATACCCTGTGTGGAATGTGGAATAGGATATTTCAGGATTCTTCCTACCTCTTGAGTTCCGGTAATAGGATCAGATAGCAGCTCCTGTAGTGTATGAGTCACTTAAGAGCTCTGGCTTTCCTAGAACACAGGTAACAAACACCTTGGCCTGGGGTCAAGCTCTTCCCTGGCCAGAGGAAGGCTGAGCTGACCAGGGCAGCTGTCTTTGGTTTGGGCCAAAGCAACAGAAGCCTGCACTCTGAAGACAGCAACCAGGGATGGGAGGAGCACTCGGCCTGTGATCACAAGTGCCAGAAACTCACAAACAGGAGTCCTGGGCTCAGGGTCCAGCGTCCTCACTTTCTCTCTAATCCTTGAGTCCTTCAACTAAAAAAAGGAGATCATAACGCCCACTTCAGGGGCTGAGCTAAATCCCAGAGTGGACGTAAAGCATCTAGCACTTGTTGGCAAATATGAGCCTTCTTCTCTGGCGTTCTCCTGTTCTCGAGGGCGTCCACCAGCCAGCAGCCCAGGAGTGTTGGTGGTGTGTGCAAAGCAGACAGATAGCTACTCTCCTGGTCTTCCAGGTTTTCCAGGGCTGGGCATGGGATCCAGGAAGGAGCTCCAGAGTCCACCGTCCAGAGTCACAGTGTTAGGCATCCTGTATCCCCTTCTGTGGCCTCCAAGTGAGGGGGATCAGAGATGGGATCTGCTCACAGTTTAGACCCCAGCTTCTCTCCGTGGTGATATGGATAGGGGAGCAGATTGGGTGGGAGGCAAATATTACAAAAGCCGGGAGGAAAATTCCAGTCCCCTTGTTTCCAAAGTCACTCAGCCTGGAGACCACTTGCAGAAGGAATGGGTAAACAGAGGATGAAACTCTAGGCCCTTGGGATGTGGGAGCTGGGCCACGTTCTTCCCACCTGTGGGACAAGTGTGACAATTTAAAGATCCGCTAAAGGCCCAGGGGTGGTTGGGGGTAGAGGTGGGCCTGGGGGCTTCTGGGACTCATAGCATACGTGACCACAGGATGTCTCATCTGGGGAGAGCCCTCCCAGGCCGCCAGGCCCCCTCCTTGCAGGTGTTTGGAGCATCCTTCCTCTTAACAGTCCTTAGAAGTCAAATGCCGCTGTCCCCTTTTACAGAGGAGGAACTAGAATTTCAGAGAGGTCAAGTCATTTGCCCCAGTCCCACAGCTCCTATGTGGCAGAGTCCAAGCCTTCCCTCTCTCCTCCATCCACCAGGCCAGCCCATCGGGTCACATACATTTGGAAAAATGCCCAGCTCCAGCCAGTGTCAGGGCAGCTCTGCTCCCACCCCTGTGCAGGGCTCGCCCCTCTGTGGGGCTCTGACCCAGTCTCCCTTCTGCTTTCTCAGGCCTGAAGAACCTCCAGGCATCTCCCATGGATTTGTGATCCGCACATACAACTCTCCCAGCAGCCCGGACAGCAGTGAGTACCCCCAGCAGGGAAGAGGCACACAGCCAGCCAGGGGTGGGTCTGCTTGGCCTCTCTGTCCTCTGGCTCCTTCCTGCCTCCCCTCTAACTCGTTTCTTCAGAAACTCCTATGGGCCCTGGAGGACAGCCTCATTCTGGGATCCAGGCTACCTTCAGCACTTCACTACCCCTGGGTGAGGGCAACAGTTGGTGTTGTCTATTTTATTTATTTTTCCTGTGTGTGTGTGTGTGTGTGTGTGTGTGTGAGAGAGAGAGAGAGAGAGAGAGAGAGAGAGAGAGAGGTGTGCTGGGAAGTGAACCTAGGGCCTTGAGTGTGCCAAGCAAGCACTGTACCACCCAGCCACTATTCCCGCCCTCCTTTCCTCCCTCCTTTCCTTCCTTCCTACTTTCCTTCCTTCTTTCCTCTTTTTGCAGTGCCAGGGATCAAACCCACGACATTATGCTTACAAAGCATGTGCTGTACCACTAAACTATATCCCTAGGCCCCCTTTGTTTATTCTTAATAATAAAAGTTGTAACTGCTTATTAATATTAATCATACAATGTGGAAGTACACTATGTAGAAAGTGCCAGTCCTCAGTTATGGGGGTTACTACATCCTCCCTCCTCCCACACCTGCTCTAACTCCCCACCCCAATCTTATGAGCCAGGCAACAGTATTATCCCCTTTTTACGGATGGGTAAGCTGAGTCACAGAGAGATTACTTTATCCAAGATCCCAGAGTAGGAAGTGGAAGAGCCAGTACCCAGCCTGAAGGAGCCTGATAAGTGCTCTGACATGGCCACAGCGCCCATCTAGATGTTTAGCTAATCCACATAAAAGGGTCTCCCAAAGAGGATAGCGCCGAGCACAGCAGTGTCTGGCAGTGTTTCTTTCCGTTGTATATAGCGTTGCTATAAGTTGGACCCAACTCAAAGGTACCAAACAAAAAAACAAGAATTCTTAAGCAAAAGGTAGGATTTCTGTTTAAAAACTCTCCTGGCAGATAGACGAAGACACGTAGGCAGGTAGATAGATTGGTTCATTTCCCACAGTATTCTGCAAATAGACTTCTGCTGTCCGCACAGACTAGATAGATCTATGTTGTTGTTGTAAGGTGCTGTCGAGTCATATCCAACTCATAGCGACCCTCAGGGTTTTCAATGACTGTTTCGGGATTGCCTCGGGAGTGGATTGCTATATCCTTTGCGGTGCTGGGAATCGAATTTAGGACCTCAGAGACTGCAGAGCTATGCTCTACCAACTGAGCTAAATCCCAGCCCAGATAGATCTATAGCTAAGCCTTAACTTCACATTCCCTGAATAATGCCCGTGACCACCGTGGTCTTGGAGCACCCAATAGGGTTTGGCTGTTCAGTCTCGGGGCTGCTCGCTGCCAGCACTGCACAGTAGTCTTGCTCGGGGATGCGCCTGCCGGCCTCAGTCCCTAACCCTGGCGCTCTGCTCTCGCAGGCCCGGCCGGCGGCATGCGGCTGCCGCGCTTCTCCAGCACGGTAGTGCCCGCCCTCCTGCTGGCGCAGACCTGCCTCCTGGTCTTCCTGGTCTCCCGGCCGGGGCCGTCGTCGACAGCGGGCAGTGAGGGGCGCGTGCACGTGCTGGTGCTGTCTTCGTGGCGCTCAGGCTCGTCCTTCGTGGGCCAGCTCTTCAGCCAGCACCCGGACGTCTTCTACCTGATGGAGCCCGCGTGGCACGTGTGGGCTGCCCTGTCCCAGGGCAGCGCGCCGGCCTTGCACATGGCCGTGCGTGACCTGGTGCGCTCGGTCTTCCTGTGCGACATGGACGTGTTCGACGCCTATCTGCCCTGGCGCCGCAACCTGTCGGACTTGTTCCAGTGGGCGGTGAGCCGCGCGCTGTGCTCGCCGCCCGCCTGCAGCGCCTTCAGCCGCGGCGCCATCAGCAGCGAGGCGGTGTGCAAGCCGCTGTGCGCGCGGCAGCCCTTCGGCCTGGCGCAGGAGGCCTGCCGCTCCTACAGCCACGTGGTGCTCAAGGAGGTGCGCTTCTTCAACCTGCAGGTGCTCTACCCTCTGCTCAGCGACCCCGCGCTCAACCTGCACATCGTGCACCTGGTGCGCGACCCGCGGGCCGTGCTGCGCTCGCGGGAGCAGACAGCCAAGGCGCTGGCCCGGGACAACGGCATCGTGCTGGGCACCAACGGCACGTGGGTGGAGGCCGACCCCCGGCTGCGCGTGGTGAGCGAGGTGTGCCGCAGCCACGTGCGCATCGCCGAGGCCGCCCTGACCAAGCCGCCCCCCTTCCTGCGAGGCCGCTACCGCCTGGTGCGCTTCGAGGACCTGGCGCGCGAGCCGCTGGCCGAGATCCGCGAACTCTACGCCTTTACCGGCCTGAGCCTCACGCCGCAGCTGGAGACCTGGATCCACAACGTCACGCACGGATCCGGGCCCGGCGCGCGCCGCGAGGCCTTCCTGACCACGTCCAGGAACGCGCGCAATGTCTCGCAGGCCTGGCGCCACGCGTTGCCCTTCGCCAAGATTCGCCGTGTGCAGGAGCTGTGCGCAGGCGCGCTGCAGCTGCTGGGCTACCGGCCCGTGTCCTCTGAGCAGGAGCAGCATGACCTCACTCTGGACCTGGTGCTGCCGCTGGGCCCGGGCAGTTTCAAGTGGGCGTCAGCCACCCAGGCGAAGCCTGGGCCTTAGCACAGGGCCCCAGTAGTCGAGTCTGGGAAGACAGTGCACGATGAAGAGGGGGCCTAGGGAAGGGGGAAGCAGGCCAGTCCCCACGGGCCCGGAGTGTGCGGATCTTCCCCTAGGCTAGAAAAGGGCTGAGCCCCCCAATTCCACATTCGGGGTTCTTGTCTTTTCTTTGAGTCCTCTTTAGGAGCTGGGTTGCCATCAGCTCCACTCTTTGTGGAAAGCGAGGCTCTTGGCCCCATGTCCTCCGGGCAGAAGCCACTCAAGCACCTTTTTCCCCTTAAATCTCCCATTCCTTGGGAAGCACCGTGCAATAGCTGAGAATGGTATCCCAGTCCTGGCTGGGGATGGAAGGGCACTGAGTCCAAGCCTCCATTCCTCCCCAGCACCCTGTGTCCCAGAACCACGCTCCATCAAATCGGTGGACAGTTACATTCACCTGGATCTTCAGTGAGAAATCAGAGGAGTTGCCTCTGTCTTATGATATCACTCCTTAGCCTCTCTGTCGCACTCTCTCGGAGGCCCCGGCACACCCCATGACCCTGCCCAGATATGATGAATCTTTGATGAACCTTTGATTTGTCCCGAGGGAAAGGATCCTACTTATGGAAATAAACGCAATAACCTGTGTGATGCAGATTAGAGTTTGCAGCCTATAACGTTTGCTATACGCCTCAGAAATGAAGGGATTCACTGGGCCGGGTTGCTCCGTCTGTAATCCTAGCCACTTGGGAGGCGGAAGCCAGAGGGCTGGGGGTTCAAGGCCAGAGGCAGCCTGCATAACTTAGTGAGACCTTGTCTCAAGATTTAAAACAATTTTTTAAATGGTCTGAGAGTGTAGCCCAGTGGTAGAGCACTTGCAAAGTATGTGTGAGGCCCTGAGTTCAACCCTCAAGTACTTCTAGGGAAAAAACAAAGTGAAGAGACTTGGCCAAGGTCACATAGTGGAAAGGATGAAGGGAGGAGAGGGGTTTTGCTGTGGGGCTGCAGTCGGGAGAAGAGAGATGAGGCAGGGGTGCAGAGACCCATCTCCTAGCAGAAGGGTAGACTTTCCCCACTTTATTGGGTTTAGGGAAGAAAAGGGCTAGGATTTAGCTCAGTTGGTAGAGCGCTGCACTGCAGTCTCTGAGGTCCCGAGTTCAATTCCCAGCACCACAAAAATCGAAGAAGGGCCTGGCAATCCACTCCCAAGGCAATCCTGAAACAGTCAGCCATTGAAACCCCTATGAGGGTCGCTATGAGTTGGATACCGACTCGAAGGCACCTAACAACAATCTGTGACTGGGCTGCAATTTAACTCAGTTGGTAGAGAGCTGCTGTGTGGTCTCTGAGGTCCAAGGTTTGATTCCCGACACCGCATAAATGGGAGAAGGATGTGACAATCCACTCCTGAGCCAATCCCATAAAACAACCAGCCATTGAAAACCCTATAAGGGTCGCTGTGAGTTGGACATGACTTGATGGCACCTAACAACAGCAACAATGATCTGTGACTGTGTCTTAGAGTTCAGGGTTTCCCAATGGTTAATGAGAACTTTTTTTGGTCAGTTATTTATTTTTTAACTGAAACTGGTAATTCTAAAGCAGTCAGTTAGTGTTTTTGAAATAGCTGCAACTGCGGTTGTTGTTGTTGTTGTTGTTGTTGTTGTTAGGTGCCGTCGAGTAGTGTCCGACTCATAGTGACCCTCATAGGGTTTTCAATGGCAGATTGTTTCAGGATTGCCTTCCAAGAAAATTCTAGTTCAACTCAAAAAGAATTTTAAAAAGCAGTAAATACTTTATTACCAAGAAATTTATCCTATCTTTTATCATCATTTTATCATTTTATCAATGCACTCCCAAGGCAATCCTGAAACAGTCAGCCATTGAAAACCCTATGAGGGTAGCTATGAGTCAGATACCGACTCAACGGCACCTAACAACAACAAGGGAAGAGAAGGCAGAGTCAGGGTCAGAGACACAGCTGCCAGTAAAGAGGTGGTAAATTCTGAGTCCAGAGATTAGAATCTGCAGAACCACCTAGATGAGCCTGGAGGGAGGCAGGGAGGAGGGAGAGAGCTTCAGAGGCCTGGGCAGCAAGCCAGGTGGAGCAAGTGGCGGAGCAAGAGGCTGGCAGCAGGATCAGTGCCTGGAAGGCAGGTGGCAGGTCATGGGGTGAATGTAACTAGTCAGAGCTGCCCTGAGCTTGGAAGAAAAAAGGCTGGGGAGTTGCAGGAGGAGGTTCTGCTGGCCCTTGGTCCTTCCAGGCCAAGCCCTGAGGAAAGCAGGATAAGATTCCTGACTGCAAGCCAGCAGCACGTAGCTCCGGCTGCAACAGGGCTTATTAAAGGGATGCTGGGTGTGCCCAGGGCTTAGTCCTGAGCTGAGGAAATGATGGCCAGAAAATGCTCCGTAAATGTGGGAAATAGGGGATAAGAGTTCACACAACTCCTGGGAACTCTGGTGCTTGCCATGTCATTGTCCTCAGTTTTGCCAGAAGAAATTCCGGTGGTCACTGGCTTCTGAGTCTCAGCACGGGTGTGATTGGTGGGACAAAGTGTATCTGGCACTTTCTGCTCCTTTACTTAGAGGGAAGAGAGAGATATTGATGTTGAAGCTCATGCTTCCAGAGGACCCTTCAAGTTTTAGAGCTTTACGCCACATAAAACCTGGATCTGTTCCTGCTGACAATAGCATGGAGAAAGTATTTAAAACTTTGGGTTTGTGTGCGTTTGTGTGTGTGTGTGTGTGTTTTGGGGGTAGGGGTATTGAACCCAGAGCCTCACAGATACTTTGCAAGTGCTCTGCCACTGAGCTGCACCCCTAGCCTCTGTTTTATTTTTTATTTTGATTCAGGATCTAGCTAAGTTACACAAGCTGCCTCTGGCCTCAAACTCGCGATCCTCCTGCCTCCACCTCCTGAGTCCCTAGGATTACAGGCGTGTGCCACTGCAGCCAGCTAGCCACATTCTATACTATATGACCGTAGCTCCTGCCATCAAGAGATGCAGTCTCTTCCCCCACCTCTGAATCTGGGTTGGTCTGGTGACTTGCTTTAGCCAATAGAATGCAGCATGAGAGCCAGTGCACCAGTTCTGAGCCTAGGCCTTGTAGGGGAGGTAAAGCTGTACCTTTGCCTACCTTATGTTTTCAGCTGGGGCTTTTTAACAAAAAGATTAATAAGAGGAAAACAGCGTATTAACATATGCAGTAGTAAATCACACAGGAGACAGAAAAGTAACTCAAAGTAGTGATTTAGCACTCCGGCTTTTATAGCGTCTCCAAAAAGAACAATACATTTGTATTGTTGGTGGTGCACACTGGTAATCCCAGTGGCTTGGGAGGTGGAGGCAGGAGGATCGCAAGTTCGAGACCAGCAGCAGTCTGTGAAACTTAGCAAGACCCTGTCTCAAAAAGTTAAAAAAAAATAAAAATGGGCTGAGGGTGCAGCTCAGTGGTCCAGCACTTGCAAAGCATGCAAGTGGGAGGCCCTACGTTCAAACCCCAGTACCACACACACACACAAAAAAAGAACAATACATCTGTAGAGAAATGACAGGATTAAGGAAGCAGTTTTAGGCTTCCAAGGGTGGGGAACTGTGGAAGATAAATTTATGAGAGGAAACTAATGGGATGAGACTTGATCACAGAGCATCTCTGGACTGATGAGAGTTTAGAATTGTCTGAAATATAAAGAGTAAAGCTGGGCATGGTGGCAGATCCCTATAATCCCAGTGATTTGGGAGGTGGAGTCAGGAGGATGGCAAGCTCAAGGCCGGAGGCAGCCTGTGTAATTTAGCAAGACCCTGTTTCAATTTAAAAAATAAAAAGGGGCTAGAGGTGCAGCTCAGTGGCAGAGCGCTTGCAAAGTATGTGCAAAGTCCTGGGTTTATCCTCCCAGTAGCTAGGGCTTGGTGGCACACACCTTTAATCCCGGCAACGAGAGGTGGAAGCAGGAGGACCACAAGGGAGGCTAGAGGCAGCCTGTGTAATTTAGTAAGACCCTGACTCAAAAAATAAAGGGGTTTGGGGTGCAGCCCATTGGCAGAACACTTGCAAAGTATGTACAAGGACCTGGATTCAACCCCTCAGTACCGCAAAAAAAAAAAAAAAAAAAAGCCATTATGATATCAATGATGTACCTTATTTTTATTATTTTTCAGAGGATTATATCCTCTGTTCACAAAGACACCAGTCCTGTGTCCCTTAGGTCCCATTTGCTGTCATTTTCAGACTCTGAGGGATCTGTTCTTACCCCTCTCCACCTAGTTGCCTTTAACTGTGCTGTCTGATAGGAACAGAACACGGACCATCAATGTGATGTTAAATTTTCTACTAGCCACATTTTTAAAAGGTGAAAAAAAAGTGTAATTCACTTTTTAAGTAATTAGTATTTTAATTGTATGTATTTATGGGGTTGTTGTTGTTGTTGTTGTTGTTAGGTGCTGTCGAGTCGGTATCCGACTCATAGCGACCCTCATAGGGTTTTCAATGGCTGACTCTTTCGGGATTGCCTTGGGAGTGGATTGCCAGGCCCTTCTCCGATTTTTGTGGTGCTGGGAATTGAACTCAGGAACTCAGAGACTGCACTGCAGCACTCTACCAACTGATCTAAATCCCAGAGTGATAATTCAGTTCATAAATGCGGAGTGTAATTATCAAATCAGGATAGTTAACAATTCAATCTCCTTAAACATTTTAAAACTTTTGATTAGCATGTAATGATAATTGTACATATTTATATGGCACAATATGATTTTTAAAAATTGCATACAGTAGTGCCTGGCACAATGGATCATGCCTATAATCCCAGCAATTTAGGAGATGGAGGCAGGAGGATCTCGAATTCAAGGCCAGAAGCAGCCTGCACAACTTAGTGAGACCTTGTCTGAAGATAAATAAAAGGGACCGGGGTGCAGCTCAGTGGTACAGGACTTGCCAAGCATGTGCAAGGCCCTGGGTTCAACCCCCCAGTACTGGAAGAAATAATGATAAATAAACATTAGTAAATTGCATACAATATAGTGAGACTCCTTATGGGATTTTCATATCATTGCATCCTAGATTTTGTACTTGTTCTTTACCCACTATATTGCTCCCCCGCAGCTTGTCCCATCTTCCTCCCTCTCCCACTAGTTCCTTCCCTCCACAAGATTTATTCCCTTGTATTTTCCAATCTTAGATATATACAAATACACACACACACACACACACACACACACACACACACACACACACACATTGTTGTTGTTAAATGCCACCAAGTCATGTCCGACTCAGTGACCCTCATAGGATTTTCAATGGCTGATTGTTTTGGGATTGCCTGGGGAGTGCATTGCCACATCCTTCTCCGTGTGTGTGTGTGTGTGTGTGTGTGTGTGTGTGTGTGTGTGTATCTTTTAAGGTAGCTCTAACTTCCCCATATGAGTGAAAAACACGTGCTATTTCTCTTTTTGAGTCTGGGTTATTTAGCTCAAAATGATGATCTCCAGTTCCATTCATTCTGCTGCAAATGATGACATAATTTTATTCTTCTTTACTGTTGAATAATATTCCATTGTGCATATATATACCCCATTTTAAAATCCAATCGTCTGTTGATGGGCATCTGGGATAATTTCATATCTTTGCAATTGTGAAGAGTGCTGCAATAAACATGGAAGTGCAGGTGTCTCTGTGGTATAACTTAGATTCCTTTTGGGTACATACCCAGGAGTGGTATAGCTGGATCATATGGTAGTTGTAGTTTTACTTTTCTGAGGCATCTTCATACTGATTTCCATAATGGCTATACTAATTTAAAGTTCCACTGGCATAAAAGTGTTCCTCCCCACCGCCAATCCTCACCAGCATTGGTTGTTGCTTGTTTTGTTGACGCTAGTCAGAATGACTAGCTGGGGAGAAATGGAATCTCAGGGCAGTTTTGATTTGCATTTCCCTGGTGGCTAACGATGTTGAACATTTTTTCATATGTTTATTGGACATTTGTACTACTTCTTTTGAGAACTGTCTTTTCAGTTCTATTGCCCACTTATTAACTGGATTGTTACATTGCTGCTTAATTTTTTGAGTTCTTTATATATCCTAGATATTAATCCTCTGTCAGATGTATAGGTAGGAAAGATTGTCTCCCATTCTATAAGCTCTCCCTTTACTCTCTTAGTTGTTTCATTTGCTGTACAAAAGCTTTTTAATTTCATTTAATTCCATTTTTCAATTCTTGGTACTATTTCCTAGGCAATTAGAGTCTTGTTAAGAAAGTTTTTGCCTTTGCCTACCGTCTATGTGTTAAAGTGTGTTCCCTACATTTGCTTCTAGTTGTTTCAAAGTTTCCAGTTTTACATTGAGCTCTCCAATCCATTTTGAATTGATTTTTGTACAGGGTGAGGGATATGAATCTACTTTTATTCTTCTGCATATGGGTATCCAGTTTTCCCAGCACCACTGGTTGAAGAGACTATCTTTACTCCAGTGGGTATTTTTTTGGCACCTTTCTTAAAGATCAGGTGGCTGTAACTGCATGTGTTTATTTCTGGATCTTCTATTCTGTTCTGTTGATCTTCTTGCCTGTTTTTGTGCCAATACCAAGCTATTTTTGTTACTATAGCCCTGTAATATAGTTTGATGTCAGGTATTGTGATGCCTCCTGTATTGCTCTTGCTGCTTAGGATTGTTTTAGTTATGTAGTGTCTTTTGTCCTTCCATATGAATTTTAGGATTTTTTTTCTATTTCTGCGAAGTATATCATTGGAATTTTATTGGGCATTGCACTGAATCCATAGATCACTTTTGGCAGTAGAACCATTACAAGTGAAATTCATTTCAGCCACAAATTTTTACCCCAAATAGATCCAAAAATTATCATTCTGTCATATAATCAGTATAAAGCATTATAAGTAATATATTTCACTTTTTAAAAAATTTTTCATACTGTGTTCAACATTCAATGTAAGTTTTACACTAGTAGCACATTTTAGTTGGGACCAGAGGTTTCTAGTGCTCCGTGACCCCTTGTGGTCAGTGGGTTGGACCATGTGGGGCTGACTCTCCATGTTTGTTATATTTTTACACACACCTTTCTATATGCCTATCTCACTAAGCTCATCTCAGGTAGAAGAGCCCGCTACTTCCTATCTCCATTCTTTGGAAGCACAAAGAGCCAGCAGAAGTTTTGAGTTTGCAGTTGGTTCTATGCGCTAGAATTCCTAGAGTCCAGTAAACTGTGTGAAGAGCAAGATACACGTATGAACACTTCCCATCACCCAGCCCAGAGCTTTCCTTCTCTCCTTGGTTGCACATACTCAGGTAGTATTGTCACTTCTAAACATTAGTTTATTGTGCCTCAATTCATTTGAATTTTACTATACCCCCAGGGAGGCATGGGCTGGGATTTGGCCCAGTGGGTAGAGCGCTGCGCTGCAGTCTCTGAGGTCCCGGGTTCAATTCCCAGCACCGCAAAAATGGGGGAAGGACCTGGCAATCCACTCCCAAGGCAATCCCGAAATAGCCATTGAAAACCCTATGAGGGTCGCTATGAGTCGGACACCGACTCGACGGCACCTAACAACAACAACAGCAGGGAGGCATGAGTCCCCCTGGCTTATGAAGTCAGTGAGTAGAGTGCTTCAAAGAGTTGGGACCTGCGTCATGACCTGGGGACATACTGAAAGACAGAATAGGCACAGCCCTTGCTCTTTGCAGGGTGCAGATACTAAATGTCTCACAGGTAAACATGCAATCACAGATGCTGATTGCGCTCAAAGATTGAACAATAAGAATGGGCAAAGGGCAACCTACTTCAGTATGAAGAGACACGGAGGATCTCTTTGAAGGAAAAACATTTTGTCTGAATAAATCAATGATGAATAGGAATTCATCAAGCACAGGATGAAGACACAAAAGCAGAGAAGAACGTAGGGTTTGGGGCTTGACCCAAGGAGCCTTGAATCCTTTTCAGTCCCCTTGGAATCAAAGTTCCTGTGACCAACCAAAAGGCTTGCTTCCAGGATTCCAGGGTAGGAGATGGCAGAAGCAGGCAGGAAATCACTGAGTTTGTTTGTCTCTAAGTAAAGATTCCTTGAAGTAGACGTTCTGGATCAAAGAGTACCATGTCTTAAATATAAAACTACCAAATTGCCCTTCCCCCATAAGTTTGCTTGGGTTGGTTTTTCTGCTGCAGTGACAATAGCTGACTAATACAGTTACCTAAGTTCCTTCTCTTGATTATACTTAGTTGTTTAACTGAAAATAGTTTCTTTAAGTGTCATTTTTTTAAACCTGTTTTATGATGCTTTTCTCCTAAGGCTTAAAAAAAAAGCATAGCTTTATGGCAGTGTAATGGACATACAATATCTGCACATTTTTCTCTGTGTGTGTGTGTGTGTGTGTGTGTGTGTGTGTGTGTGTGTGGTACTGGGGGTTGAACCCAGGGCCTTGCGCTTGCATGCTCTGCAAGTGCTTGACCACTGAGCTACACCCTCAGCCCATTTTTTCACTTTTTTGAGACAGGGTCTCGGTAAATTACGCAGACTTCCTCTGGTCTCGAACTTGCAATCCTCCTGCCTCCGCCTCCTGAGCCACTGGGATTACAGGCGTGCACCACCACACCCAGCTAATATCTGCACACTTCTTAAAGGGCAAACTTTGATTAGTTTGGACATATGTATATATGGAATCAAATTCCTCATCCACAGTCAAATTCTAGTAAGTTTTGCTCTAACTGTTACCCTGTTAAGTGTGGATTCATGCCTTATGGCTTCTGGATTTTGTGTTTTGTTCTGAAGACTTTGTCTTGTTAAAGGTTATAAAAACAGTCTTCATGTTTGCTTCCAATAATTTTAGTAGTTTTGTATTTTCCATTTGCATCTATGGTTACAAGGAATTAATTTTCCTGACCAGTGCAAGACAGGGTTATTCATCTTTGTTTTCAGGAAGTCGTTTTGTCACAGCGCCCTCTACTGACAGTGGGTGTTCATTGCATTGAGTTTGAGCTGGAATCTGTTCAGTTTCTTCATGATTCCTGTGCCAAAACTGGATGGGCTACCTTCGTTACCTTCCTACATTGATTTATTTAGATTTAAGCAGCATCTTCTCCCAGAACTTCCTTTGATAATACAAATATCTCCTCACAACCAACTCTGTATTCATAAATGACTCTATTCAGATCATATTCCTTAAAAGCAGAAGCAATAAGCCTTGGTAGCCTCCTGAGTACTGCTGAATCAGGGGGATTGGCCCACTACGCATTTGCCCAAGGTGGCAAGTCCTCCTGGCCAATGGAGAACTTTCTCCCTTGGGAGTAAGATGGGAGACCCTGGTCTGCCCCGAAGTCCTTGTGTTATTCTGATCCCAGTCTTCAAGAGTGCCACACATTAACTCAACACACATTATGAACTGAATACCAGTCAGGTGCTAGGTCATTTTTGTTGGGCTGGGGACAGAGTACAGATCAAAACATACAGAAAGACAAAAGACATTCCCCTTTTGGAAGTTGCGTTCTGATGGTAGAGTCAATGGTAGTTAATTACATGTTGTTTGTTGTTGTCAGGTACCATTGAGCTGAGGCCAACTCATAGCAATCCTTGTAACACTAGAATGTGCAAAGGACAAGAGCAGGAAATATCCCGAGGATCAGTGGTGCGAGCTGTAATTTTTGGAGGGTGTTTTTGTTTAGTTTTTATGTTTTTGTGTTTGTTTTGAGACAAAGTTTCACTGTGTGGACCACCCTGTCCTAGAACTTGCTACATAGACCAGGCTGGCTTCAAACTTGCAGCAATCCTCCTGCCTCAGCCTCCCGAGTGCTGACATACAGGCGTGCACCACCATGCCCAGCTTGCAAGCTATAATTTACTTTTCTTTTCTTTTTCTTTTTCTTTTTTTTTTTTTTTTGGTCATTACCTGGGATTTGAACCTAGGGCCTCACACATACTTTTGCAAGTACTCTAACACTGAGCTGTACCCCCAGACCGTCTTAAAATTTCTTTATCTTGAGACAGAGTCTCACTAAATTACTCAGGCTGCCTCTGGCCTTGAACCTGTGATCCTCCTGCTTCTGCCTCCCAAATCCATGGGATTATAGGTGTGAACCACCATGCCCAACTGTAAGATTTAATTTTTAATTGGAGTATAATCCCAACGGCTGGGGAGGATGAGGCACGAGGATCGTGAGTTTAAGGCTAGAGGCACCCTGAGTAATTTAGCAAGGCCCTAACTAAAAATTTAAAAATGGGCTGGGGGTGCAGCCCAGTGGTAGAGCACTTGCAAAGTATGTGCAAGGCTCTGGGTTCAACCCCCAAGTACCACAAAAAAAAAAAAAGAAAAGAAAGAAAGAAAGTGGGGGAAAGACCAGACATTGTGGTACAGGGCTAGATTCCCAGCACTTGGGAGGTGCAGCAGAAAGATCACAAGTTCAAAGCTAGCCTCAGCTACATAGGGTGACCTTGTCTCAAAAAAATAATAAAATAAAATAAAAGGAGAGGGATTAATTAAGGGTATATGTGGGCAGGGGTTGGCAGTGTAAAAGGAGAGTGCCCAGAGATGAGTTCAGCAGAGGGAGGAGATCAGGTCATGTAGAGCCTGAGAGGCCTTGGTGAGCACTTTGCTTTTGCCTGGAGTGAAATGGAGTGTGTCCAAGGCCACTCTGGCGCCATTGTCTCCCTTAGTTGAATAAATAAATGCAGATATAAATGTTGTTACGTACCATCGAGTCCTAGCAATCCTTGTAACACTAGAATGTGCAAAGGACAAGAGCAGGAAATATCCCGAGGATCAGTGGTGCGAGCTGTAATTTTTGGAGGGTGTTTTTGTTTAGTTTTTATGTTTTTGTGTTTGTTTTGAGACAAAGTTTCACTGTGTCTGACTCCTTACATGTATTAGAAATCTCTTCTCCCAATTTGTGGCTTATCTTTTCATTTTCTTTATGGTAACTTCTAAATAACACAAATTCTTAATTTAAGAGAGTTGAATTTATCAGTCTTTTCTTTCATGCTGTGCTTTTTGTATCTAGTTTAAGAACTTTCACTATCCTGAGAACATATAGATATTCTAAATTCCTTCTAAAGGATTTACAGCTCTTTCTTTCTTTCTTTTGTTTTTTTCTTTTCCTTCCTTCCTTTCTTTCTTTCTTTTTATTTTTTTCTTTCTTTTTTCTTTCTTTCTTTTTTCTTTTTTTTTTCAGTACTAGGGCCTTGTGCATACTTTGCAAATGCCCTAACACTGAACTGCACCACCAGGCCCTTTTTAAGTTTTTTATCTTGAGACAGGGTCTCAGAATTACTCACACTGCCTCTGGCCTCAACCCTGCAATCTTCCCGCCTCAGCCTCCCCAGTCTCTGGGATTATAGATGTGAGCCACTGTGCCCAGCCTAAAGATTCATAGTTCTGAATCTTACCATAAGTGAAATAAATGAGGTGGGGGTTGAATTTCAAAACAGAAGACTAGTTTTTGTTGGCTTTGTACTTGTTTTGTAATTTGCTTACAGGTTCATGTTTTTCTGAGAATTTGTGTTGCTTTTCATTTCTTCCCGTTTAGAAAAGAAATTGGCATCTTCTTCACTCTGTCATTAAAATTTTGAACTTCATCACCATATTATCTACAGCTTGAAAGTGATTTTGTTATTCTTCCTGGTGACACTCTTCATTCTGGCCTACTCTGGACAGGTAGCTGCTGGACTACTGCACAGAAGTTCGGGTAACATTTGGCCAACTCCCCCACTTCTTGCACTGCACATCTTTTTCTCTCTTGCTTACTACTCTTTAACTTTGCTGGAGTACACACTCAGTTTCCTTACAAAGGGTACATGCAACATACATTTTCTGAGTCCTGCAGATCTAATAGTCTTTCTTTTAACCTCTCAATTCATAATTTGGCAGAGGATAGAATTTTAAATTCAAAATAATGTTTCCTAATGTGATACATGCCTGCAGCCATAGCCCTGTGGCATCCGATCCCGTCAGATCTTGGAAGCTAAGCAGGGTGGGGCCTGGTTAGTACCTGGATGGGAGACCGCCTGGGAACACCAGAAGCTGTAGGCTTGGGAGAAGGACCTGGCAACCCCCTCCCAAAAATCAATCTGCCATTGAAAACCCTATGAACCGCAGAGAAGCACTGACAATAGTGTTTCCCCTGTTGTACAGAGGGTCACTATGAGTCGGATACCAACTCGATGGCACCTAACAACAACAACAATGTGATACACAATTGATTATTATATAACACTAAGATAGTTGGTTTCTTCCACTTCTAATGGACTCTGCTAGTCTGGGCGATGTACTGAACACACAGATCTGGTAAATATTTCATGACCTTTTTTTATACTTGCTATTTTTATTTTAGATAAATTACTTGATCGATACAAAATCCCAGTTGCAGTGTTAGGAAACTGGCAACAGATT
The DNA here is from genome assembly GCA_007922755.1 of Pedetes capensis. NCBI lineage: Eukaryota > Metazoa > Chordata > Mammalia > Rodentia > Pedetidae > Pedetes > Pedetes capensis. Next base: position 1,503 of record VMDO01005409.1, on the reverse strand, counting down.
CTAAAATGCATATTTCAGAAGGGGATTCAAATAATCTTGCTAGTGTTCTTGAATTGACAGGAAAATAGTAGGTATTTTATACACAATGCCCACGTGTGTCTGTCAGCCCCATGGGTCTGTCAGCTGGTTATGCTGCAGGGGCTTGCATGTTGCCGTGATGCTGAAAGCTACATCATTGGTATTTCAAATACCAGTAGGGCCACCCATAGTGGACAGGTATCGGCTGAGCTTTCAAACTTAAGACAGAGCAGGGAAAAGGACCCGGCATCCCACTCCTGAAATAATTAGCCATTGAAAACCCTATGAATAGCAGAGAAGCAGTGTCAAACATAATGCCGGAAAATGAGTCCCCCAGGCTGGAAGACATTCAAGAAGAGCCTGGGGAAGAGTTGCCTCCTCAAAGTAGAGTTGACCTTAATAACAGGAATAGAGGAAAGCCTCTGGGACCTCCTTTTTGCTGATGTAGCATGACTCAAAATGAGAAGAAATACAGTAACTGCAATATTAGGGTCAATATAAAAAGATCTTGTGCAGGCAACAGTATGGGGTAGTATTTAATTCTGTTGTACATCAGGTCACCATGAGTCAGATCCTATTTGACAGCACTTAACAACAATACACAATGCCTTTTTTTTTTTTTTTGAGACAGAGTCTCATTGTGTCATCCAGGCTGGTGTGGAACTCACTATGTGGACCAGGATGGCCTTGAGCTCACATCAATCCTCCTGCCTCAGGCTCTCTTATTTTAATTTTTAAAAAGTTTGGTTTTTAAAAAACAACTTTCTCTCCAAATATTGAAGATACTGGTGCATTGTCTTTCAGCCTCCTTTACTTGGCTACCGAACCATCCGATTCTCATTTCTTTGTAGATGATCTATAGTTTCTCCCTTCAAGTGTTTGGGGACTTTTTTTTTTTTTTTTCAGTGCTGGGGATAAAAGGCAGGGGCGTCAGGCATATGAAACAAGCGCTGCAGTTCTGAGCTATATCCCCAGCCCAGAGCTTTTCTTTGTTGTTGCTGTGCTTCCCTCCCCCGCTTCTTCCTATTCTTTTCTTTGGAGGGGGGGTGAGCAATACCATTTATTACCCAAGTGTCCCTTGGATATAGCAAATTTGTGAAAAAAGGCTGTTGGCACTAATCACTCATACATTGTATCTCCCCAAATCCTACAGCACCGGGAATGCTGACAAGTGTAGATCCACCAGGAAATGTCTGTAAATCTCAGAAGATCTTTCTATTTCAGCTAATATGATGAAAAGTTTCAACCTCAATGATTAAATTCCTGGGCCATCTTTGAAAGTCTTGACTTTTGTTTTGCTGTTGTAGTTGTTGTTTTCCATAGGTCAAAGAATGACTCAGCTTTGAAAGTCAAGAGTAGAAAGCCAAGATAACTGTTGTAGTCGTTAACATTTAAAATGACATTTCAGATATACCAACTAACCCAAACAGGTTGTGCGTGCGTGTGTCTGTGTGTGTGTCTGTGTGTGTGTCTGTGTGTGTGTGT